>JANAVB010036818.1:2698209-2993330 GCA_029216955.1 Iris pallida
TCTTGGGTTTTGATCTATTTAATCTTGTTATTTCTAAGTTTTGATGGTTCCATGTTGTAGAGAATTTCGTTCTGTCCCATTTTGACCTATGGAAGTTCGGATTTGGACTCTGGATGAAGATTTTATGGAGCTTGGAAGCATGGGTTCATGGTGTTCTTCTCGGAAATTTGGAGAAGAAGAACAGTTCTCTGGCCGCATGGCAGTACTTGACCGCATGAACATTCATGCGGCAAGTCGCTTCAACCGCATGAGACCCTTGTACTTCAGCCGCATGAGACCCTTGTACTTCTAGCCGCATGAGACCCTTGTACTTCAGCCGCATGTGACCCTTGTACTTCTAGCCGCATGAGACCCTTGTACTTCAGCCGCATGAGACCCTTGTACTTCTAGCCGCATGGACTTGAGTCGAGCACATGTGTTTGAGTCGAGCGCATGTGCCTGAACTTCTCAGCACCGCATACGCCTGGAATTCTCTGGCCGCATAAGTCCTCAGTCACTTCCAGCCGCATGGGGTCCAACTCGCTCTCAGCCGCATAAGCCTATTTTCTTCTTGGTCACTACTAAAATAACTCATTTTAGCGACGTTCGGAAACGTCGCTAAATAAGGAAATTACGTCGCTAAAACCAATTAGCGACGTATTTAGCGACGAAAAAGGGACGTCGCTTAAAGGCAAGTCGCAGATGGCACTTTAGTCGCCGAACGTCGCTATTGGCGACGCGTAATTAATTGTCGCTAGCCGTCGCAAAAATTGCGACATATAGCGACGTCCAATTACGTCGCCAAAATGACGACGTAAAGCGACCACTTGCGACGCTCTGTTATTTATATATGATGACATGGCCTGACAGCCACGTGGGCAACGTAGCGACGCCGACAGATTTAGCGACGTCCACCTTCAGTCCACGTCAGCATATTAGCGACGTCTAGCGACGTAACGTCGCTAGTTAGCGACGTATAGCGACGTCTATCTGCCGTCGCAGTACGTCGCAGAACGTCGCTTTACGTCGCAGATGTTAAAAAAAATTAAAAAATATAATTGATATTTTTGTTCTGCTGTGTTTCTGTGTTTACAGTGTGTGTGAAGTGCAGTGTTCGAACCATCGACAGTTTCGCTTACTGTTCTATGTTTTATCTTGGATAGAAAGAGCAGCAGTTCAGGGTGCACTTCTCAGAGCTTCCTCTTCACGTCCTTCACCTTCTCGGGAACCTTTACGACGTCCGAGAAAGTGAAGGACGTGAAAATGAAGCTCTCAGAAGTGCACCCTGAACTGTTGCTATTTCTATCTAAGATAAAACATACAACAGTAATCGAAACTGTCGATGGTTTCCGAACACTGCATTTCACATTCACTGTAAACACAGACACACATCATAACAAAAATACACAATATATTTTTTTAAACTTTCGGCAGCACCTCCTTTGTATATCAGATCATCGCTTATAACCCAGCGTAGGTATATTTGTCATCCCCATCGCAGATATCACAAAGTAAATATCACAAAGTAAATATGACAATAAAAATACCAACAAAGTAAATATCACAAAGTAAATATCCAACAAACATACATGTCCACAATGGAGGGCAAATAAGAATGAAAATCAGTGTACAGAACGGTCAATAGGCCCATAGGGCCAATACATACAAAGATGATAAAAAATATCTACTGGATCACTGAGGACTCCTGCCGCGCATCTGGGATAGCATGTACTCATGCTGCTCCTGGGTGAGCTGCACCGTAGGGGCAGTAGGAGGCAGTGGAATGTCTGGAGTCGGCGCCGTCGATGGACCGGGAGGACGTACCTGCTCCAGCTCTCACAGTCGCTTACCATGCGCAGTAAGGGTACTCACCATCTTCTCAGTATACTGAGCGAGTGAGGCAGATATGCTCCTCTATGATCCCTCCAGCTCGACCTGTCTACGCTCTGTGCGATGCGTAGACTCGGTGAGCGTCTACAAGCTGGCAGCTGTAGCCTGATGCAGACTCATCAACTCATGTATACTGCGCTCGACCGCATCAAATCGTCCGGTGACGATCGGAGGGTCGGATCTTCGCTCGACCGCATCAGAAATCTGCTGCTGCAACTCGCGACGCAGCTCCTCGATCTGACGACGAACATCCTCAGCTCGTGACGACGCCTGCGTAGCCAGAGACTGCGTACTGACAGAGGGGGCCCGGGATGACTCCGAAGCCAAATACGCGCCGTAGGATCCCGTACCGTAGTACGTACCCTTCTGAAGACCGCCAACGGCGGTCATCCAGAGCTCGTCCGGCGATGGAGCTGTAGGCGGCTGGGAGGAAGTAGCAGCCCCTCCCTCCGCTTGCGCACTAGCAGCAGCAACAGCAGCCGCCTCCTCCTGTAGCCGAACAAACTCGGCCTAGAACATGTTTGCTAACGTGTAAGTGTTTTCTAAAGTCTATATTGATATATATTTTCATGTTTTCTAAATTATAGTAAATTAATATAAAGGATAGAACGCACATATGCATGCGTCGCTCGCTCGTCAATGAACTCCCCAGCCCTCCGATGGGTGACCAGGAAGACGGTCACCATGTTCGGGTCCTCACCCTTTTTTACCTGTTAAAATATATTATCTATTATTAGTATTAAACATTCTATAGAACTACATATAAATTAATGTCCGTCATAGGAAACCTACCAGACGACGAAAATGCTCCGTCATCGGAATGGAGCCACCACACCACTTACCGGCGCTCGACCGCGCCACCTTGGCCTTCTCAGACCGCTCCGGGTAATTGGGCTCGCTGAATCTAGCCTTCATCGCAGTCCACTGCTCTGGCGTAATCCAACCCTGGATCGGCTGTCCGGAGCGATCACGACGCTTCTGGTCGTCGATCGCATCACGGATGAGCTTGGCTATGACGGCAGAAAATTGGCCCTCGATCCTCGCCGCCCGGTGTGGTGGATAGAAATAGGTCCTCTACAAGAAGTAAAATACAAAAATTGTATAATATACACAAATGATTATTAAAATTTACGCATCACGGATGAGCTTGGCTATGACGGCAGAAAATTGGCCCTCGATCCTCGCCGCCCGGTGTGGTGGATAGAAATAGGTCCTATACAAGAAGTAAAATACAAAAGTTGTATAATATACACAAATGATTATTAAAATTTAAAAATAAACAAAATTTTTACCTTGAAGTGGGCGAACCAAAAGTCCTTCCTATCTGCGGGAGCATCTGAGTAGTTGAGCCAAGGCCCACCATAGTTCTGCCTCACAAATGTCCCCAGCTGTCTCTGTACTGCAGAAGGCCGATATCTATACAATAATAATTTTTCATGAATATATATGTACATATAATCATTTGAGAAATATATAATAATTAATTAACTTACTTCATAGGCCCGTCCGTCCAAATCTCCATACGCGTCTCGCCCGGGGGAGCGCATGGAGGGTCGCTCTCACCTCCTGCCTGGGCAGGATCAGTCTGATCGCCGTCCTCCATATGCTCGGCGTGGGCTCCCTTCATAGAGCCGTCGACAGTAGGAATGCTGGACGGGGGATCAGGGATGCTGGACGCGGGATCAGGAAGGCTGGACGACGAGGGAGGAGTCGCCAACCTGCTGGAACTGCCCTGTCCCGGTAATGGACCGGGAACAGAACGGTACACTGGCGTACTCGGAGATGAGGATGAGGGTACGGAACTGCCCTCTCCATCCCCAGCCCGAGGCTGACGGGACTGCCTAATATATAATCCTCCGCGTCGTCCAGATGGTCTAGTCATACCTGACAATAAAACATATGACAATAAAACAAAAAAACATATTTATATGATAGACACCACAGATTTTTGAAAAATATCATAGTCATAAAGTGTCACTGAAGTGTCAATAAAAGTGTCAATAAAGTGTCACTGAAGTGTCACAGATTTATATGATAGAAGTGTCACTAAAGTGTCAAATATGATGATAAAACAAACGTACAGATTTAATCCTCTTCTGAAAATTCATCTAGTTCGTTTAGCTCATCTACTTCTTCTTCTTCTTCCTCCTCTACATCTTCACTTTCATCTGCATCTTCCTCTTCAGATAATTCTACTTCTTCTACACAATTAGATGTGTAATAGGGAACTTCCGTCGTGTCCACTTCTATAATATTTGTTACAAGAGGTAGTTCATCCTGTTGATAAGCTATATCGTCAACCTCAAAGGTATTTCTAGCTTTGGTCTTGCATACTGCCCACCAGTCCGACCTTGTTGTTCCCCGTTTAGGATAACTTGTGAAGTACACGAGCTGAGCCTGACTTGATAGGACAAATGGTTCATAGGCTTGATATCGACGCCGATAGTTTATATCAACAAGACCGTGCTTGTCTACTTTCCAACCTTGACCTTCAATCGGATCGAACCAATCACACCTGAATAACACAATCTTAGCAGGCTCTATTCCATAACTATATGTCAGCTCCACGATCTCCCGTAGCACGCCATAGAAATCGTTGCCCGCATCAACATCTTTGTAGTTCGAAGATCTGATACACAAACAGCTGTTTTTGGTGGAATCGAGATCCACAAAGTTGTCTCTGATCGGGCAAGTTGTTGACTTGAACCTAAACCCATTAACACAGTAGTTGGCCATATTTTTGCAGCATAAATTGGTCCCTTGGCTAGCGTTCTAATAGACTCATTCTCAAGTCTTGCGTATGGACGATCGACCTAAATACCACGAAAGAAGCAATTAAGCTCATTCTCAATCAAGTGCATATACAAAAAGGTAATTACAGAGTTATCAAGTCTTACATATGCACTCAACCATGATGGAAAATAACGCCTCATTTCTTGTTCTAGTTCTTCTTCTGTTATGTGTGGCCTACCCGACCTCACATCATCATTAAATATGCTGAAAACAACATCGTTCAATTAATGTAATAGTATAATAATTAACACTATTAAAATAATATAGACGTATTAATTACTTACCCCTCCAGTTTCTCTACTTCCTCCTCGTCGCAGTTGAGTAATACATACACCTGAGCAGCCCTTAGCTCATCATCGTTCAGATATCTCTTTTTCATCTTACCCGATGGCTTTCCTGGAGCATTGAATACCTTCAGTATTGTATCATTACTTTCATGATCTCCCTCGTCGTTTCTGGAAGCTCTCGTTCTATTAGTTGCAACATGAGGCTTGAAATACATCGAACAAAAGTTTGTAATCTCCTCGAGAACATAGGCTTCACAAATAGAACCCTCGACCCGTGCCTTATTTTTCACCTTTCTTTTTAGGTGATTCAAATGTCGCTCGAACGGGTACATCCATCGATATTCCACGGGTCCACCAACACGTGCCTCATAGGATAGATGAATCGGCAAATGCTCCATAGAGTCGAAGAATCCAGGAGGAAACACCCTCTCTAGCTTGCATAGTGTTACCGCAATGTCCTTCTCTTGCTTTTCTAGACGATCAACGAGCAATTTCTTAGAACAAAGATCCCTGAAGAATATGCTAAGCTCCGTCAATGGATCCCAAACTGTCTGCGGTAAGAATTCCCGAAATGCAATCGGAATTAACCTCTCCATGAATACGTGACAATCGTGGCTCTTCATACCCGTCAATTTGTTTTCCTTCGGATCGACACATCTTCTCAGATTTGACACATATCCGTCTGGAAATTTTAGGCCCTGGATCCACCGACAAAGTTTCACTTTATCCTCCTTGTCCAGCGAGAAAATTGACTTCGGCAGGAACTGTTTTCTATTCTGCTGTATCAAATGCAACGCAGGGCGTTTGCATATTTCTTCTAAGTCCAACCTGGCCTTGGGATTGTCTTTCGTTTTTCCCTTTACGTCAATCACAGTATTAATTATGTTATCAAACACATTCTTCTCAATATGCATGCCATCAAGATTATGTCTGATCAGATTGGTACTCCAGTATGGCAGATCCCAGAATATGCTCCTCTTTGTCCAGTTATGAACTCTACCAAATCCATCGCACTTGTACCCAGTTGTAGGATCTTCGATAGCACTTGGAAAATCTTTAACCTCCTCCCATATCGTGGCTCCGCACCACCTTGGCGGTGGATCACCCTTCTCTACAACGCCGGCACGGAAAGCATTCCTGTTCCTTCTGAACGGATGATCTTTTGGCAGAAATTGCCGATGACAATCAAAGAAGCACGGTTTTCCGCCGTGTTTCAAGCGGAAAGCCTTACTACGGTCCATGCAATACGGACATGAGAGACGGCCATGAGTGCTCCATCCAGATAACATTCCATAGGCCGGAAAGTCGTTGATGGTCCACATAAGGGTTGCCTTCATCTGAAAATTCTGCTTCCTGGAAACATCGTACGTGTTAGCGCCTACTTTCCATAACTGATTCAACTCATCTATCAAAGGCTGTAAGTACATGTCAATGTTCCTCTTGGGATTGTTCGGACCAGGAATTATAACGGTTAGAAATATGTACTGAGTCTTCATGCACATCCAAGACGGTAGGTTATACGGAGTGACAATCACAGGCCAGCACGAATACTGGGATCCCGAAGGACCAAAATGAGTAAAACCGTCAGAAGATAGTCTCAACCTGACATTTTGCGGATCTGAAGCAAAATCTGGATACACTCGATCAAAGTGCTTCCACGCTTCTCCATCGGATGGGTGATCCAACACTCCTTCAATCTGTTCTCGCATGTGCCAACTCATATTTTCGGCCGTCTCTTTCACCATAAATAATCTTTGCAACCGCGGCGTTAAAGGCAAGTAGTGCATTGAATCGGTCGGTCTTCTTGCACCGGTAGACCTTCTTGTACTAGTTGTCTTATAGCGATCAGCACCACAAAATCTGCACACATCTGCGTCCTTGTCGTCTTTGTAGTACAGCATGCACCCATTGCGACAGGAATCGATTTTCTCGTATCCCATCCAGAGCGATCTCACCATCCTCTTAGACCGGTAGAAGTCTTTAGGCAACTTAGCACCCGCCGGCAAGATCTCTATAATCAACTCCAACACTCGGTTGTAGCATTCTTGCGACATGTTAAAATCTGACTTAATGCTCAACAGTCTTGTAACCACCTCCAACGGTGAATGATCCTCACAACCAGGATACAATGGAGTCCTTGCATTCTCCAGCAACTCCATGAACTGTGCAGCATCGGCGTTCGGTGCCTCCTCAGGTGCATCATGAACGAAACTAGGCCCCGCAGCGTCGAAAACCATGTTCATGCACCCGTCGTCGTATGCATGATTATCTGAAACAAAATTAGGTCCCGCATGCATATATGGCTCAACATAAGGCTCCGGCTCTGATGCTAAAGACACAAGTTCTCCGTGTGCGGTCCACTGATAGTAATTAGGCGTGAAACCCCTCGAGTACAAATGATATGTCACTTCCACTTCTGGATAATATTTCACGTTATGATATTTCACACACGGACACTTAATTTTGGTGCCGTCCATGTACTGAGGGAACGCCTTAGCAAACTGCAGGAACTGCTCTACTCCCGCTATGTATTCATTCCGCACACCACACATATCATCAGGACGACGATTGTACATCCATGAACGATTCCGCAAGTAGTAATTCATATCCATTTGGAAATAATTCTGCAAAGATGGACACACATTATCCAACAGGCACAAATTCGTATATTATGTCTTATTAGGGACACATTAGTAGCGGACAGTTACTAATATCAATGATATGCAATCTAGGTCAAACTAGGTTGTACTAAGTCAAACAAAGTCAAACAAGGTCAACCTAAGTCAAACAAAGTCAAACAAGGTCAAAGTAGGTCAAGGGTTGACCTATAGTTGACACAGTGCAGTCTCGTGCACGTGTCCAAGCGTGTGTGTCCGTGTCTGTGTGTGTGTGCGTGTGTGTGTATGTGTGTCCGTGTCTGTGTGTGTGTGTGCGTGTGTGTCCGTGTCCGTGTGCGTGTGTGTGTGTCCGTGGGAGAGGAGGAGGAGGAATGAGAGGAGTTAGGTTAGGGTTTACCTGAGAAAGAGGAGGAGGAGGTCGGATTGGGGGAGGAGGAGCTCGAGGAGGAGGATCTCGAGGAGGAGGGGCTCGCCGGAGGGGGAGGGAGTCGCCGGGTGGGAGGGGGTCGCCGGGGGGGGGGGGGGGCACTGACAGAGGGGGAGGGAGTCGCCGGGGTGGGGGGGGGGGGGTGGGGGGGGGGGAATGAAATTTTCGGGTTTTCGAGTGTGAATGAGAGGGAAAGAAGGCAGCGGCGTGCCCTAAGTAAAATAACTTAGCGACGTCACGTTTTGACGTCGCTAAACGTCGCAAACTTGGCGACATGTACATAAAATATGTCGCTGAACGTCGCTATTCGGCGACGTAGTACACTCCTGTCGCAGAACGTCGCTAGACAGCGACGTTTTGCGACGTGTTTATAAAAAAGTCGCTACTGGCGACGTCATTTATTGCCGTCGCTACATTACATCGCTATTTGATGATATTTTAGTAGTTCTAGCCGCATGGATCTTTGCTCTGCGAGCCGCATGAACCCGGGTCCGTTCCAGCCGCATGAGAACCCCTCCCCCGCGAGCCGCGTGGCATCTATTTCCTCCTGACCACATGCGCCCTTGACTGAACCTAGCTTCATGAGCTCCTAACTGAGCCACATGCGCCTCCTTCTATTCCTAACCGCATGGGCAGTTCCCGCCCTCAGCCGCATGAGCTGCTCCCGCATGGATTCCTTCCTTGGCCGCATATGCCTGAGCCGCATGGCTTTTCCATAGACTTGTATTCTATGATTGAATTATTATTATTTGATTTTTTTTTTATGATAGCTCATGTCTTGTAACCTCGGCATAACTTGGATCTCCTGGTTGAATGCTTGCACTATGATATTCTGCACATGTACCATGAACACAGCAGTGACCCGCAGTGGTGCACTCTTGATACGTAACATGACCTGATGGTGGCCCGTCGTGGCGCACTCCTGACAAGTAAACTTGACATGATAAACCTGGCATATCTCGATATGCCGTTGCGACGGCTACCTGACATGACATGACCTGTATAAATAACCTGGACACCGTGGGCGATTGTGCTTGTACAAATAATCCAGTCCTGTCTTGCATCATGTCTAGGATGGGACTCCTGAGTACCACGGTCAGGAGTACATACTGAAATGGACTAAGGCTAATAACTAGATTAATACATTAGTCATAAAGAGATCTTCCAGGTACAAGCAATCCCGTTACCTGGGCGCGCTTGGGTTCTGTAGTCTGCCGTCGAGTAGGGCACATTTCCAGCACACTGTCATGTGTTGCACCCTTCAAGCTACTTAAGGGTACATGCGTTTTCTGGACGATGTACCCACCTGAATTCAATTCCTAATTTTCGACCTGGGTAACCTGGATGGTCTGCACGGCTTGTGGCTGTGGAATAATCTCACTGCATCTTGTTAGTAACTAGGCCTGTGATAATCCTAGCTAGTTAAAATATCAAGCCGTACTTGTTGCTTGGCCGTGATTGATTGAATGAAGAACAACATGTCTAGCCTTGTCTTGATCCTGTACAATATTGCTACCTGTCCTGATTTCTTATAATTATCTTGCCGATAAATAGTGGGAAACCAAGTTCCGTTCAGATGAAGGATTACAACCCTGGTCCTTGTTTGGTTTACTGGTTATAACCTGGCTATCCGAATAGTTCCATGGTTATCTCGTCGTATATCATCCTGATCTTATATTTCCAGATTTTATTTATTTATTTATATGCTGTGCTAATTGCTGGTTTTAGTTCCTAAGTGGAGCTTCCTTTGTGGCACTTGCTCTTTCTGGGATCTGACCCAGCTGGTTTTGTATGGCCATATATCGGAGCAGCTCAGAGGATATGTAGCTGGCTATGTCTGCCCCCGCTCTCCAGTATTCTGGTTCTGGGGCGTGACATGGTTTAAGTGGTGGCCCATGCAGGTCTTGTTAATCAAGATATGTGAGGGTTTACCGAATAGATGTCTCAATCAGTACTCGCCCTTGATCTCTGTTCGTATCCTCTGAATCCCTGGATTCTTGACCTGATCACATGCTTGTATCGTTGATCTGTCTTGGTCCTTCCTTATTGTTCCCTATGTCGTCTTCTTCAGCGGCATCGTTCCTGGACCTGCCGGTCAGCAAGGCGGAGCACTTCCCGTGGACCAGCAGCAACCCGGAGATCAAGTCCAGCATTCCGGAGTGGCCTCCAGAGTCGTGCCTTCTGGCGGAGAGCCACCAGTTCAGCCCGTCCAACCTGTAGAACCTGATGATGGCACTTTGGTAGGTCTTGTCAGGACCTTGATAGCTTCCCAAGATCGTCGAGGAGATGCCTTGCACCAGGCAATGACGGATGCTCTGACCAGAGGAGGTCATCAGGGTAACAGCGCGGCCAACAACTTCAAGCGCTTGAACCCTCTATTCTTCGACGGCAGTGAAGATGCTATCGCTGCAGATGCTTGGCTTCAGGACATCGAGGTGATTCTAGAAGCAGCCAGGACCCCAAAGAATGAGAAGGTAGCCGTGGTGCGCTTGCAGTTATTAGATCTTGTCCGCAGCTGGTGGGCGGCTCAGGCCGTTGGATTAGCAGCACCCATTGCTTGGGCGGTATTCAGAGAGAGATTCCAGACCAAGTATTTTGATGCTGTGGCTCGGTACGATCTACAGACGAGGTTCAACAATCTGAAGCAGATGGGCAGGACGGTCGACGGATATGCGGCCGAGTTTTCGAGGCTCAGTCGGTTTGCTCCCACCTTGGTGGCAACCGAGTATGATAGAGCCCAGCGATTTCAGCAGGGGCTTCACTTGGAGATTTTGTTGGCAGTTAAGCAGTTTGAGCATCAGAATTTTGATGCAGTCTTGAGAGCAGCTAGGAGGCATGGATATACCTCCCAGAGGATCGTGGATAGGGCCGGAGGTCGGAAGAGATCCCACGGCCAGATGAATCAGTCTTCAGCCCCAGCCCCGACAGCCAGGACTTTGACTATTGGAGCTCCGAGGCGAGCGGTCTCAGTAACGTCGGTTCAGCATTCATCCCCGACGTACCCTCAGCAGCAGCAGCAGCAGCAGCAGAAGCAGTCTTCCGCAGTGGGATGTTCTTATTGTGGGAAGCCAGGCCATGTAGTGGCAGAGTGTCGCAGGGTACAGGGATTGTGTCTGGCTTGTGGAGCAACAGACCATAGGGTTGGATCCTGTCCGAATAGGGGTGGTTCATCATCGTCCAACCTTTCTAGCTCTTCGGTGAGAGGACCAGCACCGGTCCAGCAGCAACAGTATTCATTACCGAGGCCCTTGCCGCCTCAGTCCCAGGCGTTCCAGCAACAACATCCCCAGCAGTATGCTCAAGCCCAAGCCTTGAGTCAGAATAGGCAGCGAGGATTTCAACAGAGGGGACTAGCACCCCGGGGGCATGGTCAGGCTATGGTGATGACCACAGAGGAAGGATTGGCACCAGGAGAGGTAGTGGCAGGTACTATTCTCGTCAACTCCTTTCCAGCTTCAGCTTTATTTGATTCGGGTGTATCGCATTCTTTTATGTCTGCACGATTCGCGACACGGGTATGATTGGAGCCCGAGTCATTATCAGTAAGGCTTAATATACTTACTGGTAACGGACTTGTGGGAGTAGATAGAGTGTTTTCCTCGTGTCGGATCGTAGTTAGCAGTAGAGAATTTCCCGCTAGATTGATAGAATTTCCGATGGCCGATTATGATGTGGTCTTAGGGATGGATTGGTTGAGGAACCAGTATGCTAGAATAGACTGCCATATTGGTAGGGTTATTTTTAGCATTCCAGGCGAGCCAGAGTTTTCCTTTTCCCGAGGCGAAGTTGAGCCTTCTCCTCCAGTGTTGCGGATGGCAGTAGCAGCAGTGTAGTTACCTCGGATAGTTGAAGAGTTTCCAGATGTTTTCCCAGAAGAGCTTCCAGGTATGCCGTCAGAGCGGGAGATCGAGTTCACCATAGACTTGATTCCTGGGACAGCCCCAGTGTCAGAGAGAGTCTACAGGATGGCGCCGTCAGAGCTAGAGATCTTATACAAGATGATTGAAGAACTTCGAACCAAGGGATTCATTCGTGCTAGTGGATCGCCTTGGGGAGCCCCGATGCTTCTTGTGAAAAAGAAGGATGGTACGTCCAGGTTATGTGTTGATTATCGTACCTTGAACTCAGTGACAATCAAGAACAGATACCCTCTTCCGAGGATAGATGACTTGTTTGATCAGCTCAAAGGGGCAGCAGTATTCTCGAAGATTGATTTGCGGTCAGGATATCATCAGATCAGAGTCAGAGAGCAGGACATCCCGAAGACAGCGTTCAGATCGAGATATGGGCATTGGGAGTTCCTTGTGATGCCATTTGGAGCGACCAATGCGCCGGCTGTATTCATGGATCTCATGAATCGTATTTTTATGCCTTATTTGGATCAATTCGTGATTGTTTTTCTGGATGATATCCTGGTCTATAGCAGGAGTGAGGCGGAGCATGAGCAGCATCGCCGTGTGGTTCTTCAGATTTTCAGGGAGCACCAGTTGTATGCCAAGTTCAGTAAATGCGAGTTCTAGTTCGATCGCATTTCGTACTTGGGTCACATCATCACTCGAGGAGGAGTAGAAGTGGATCCCCAGAAGATTGTGGCTATTGAGTCGTGGCCGGTGCCCAGCACGGTTGCAGAGGTTCGCAGTTTTCTCGGATTGGCCGGTTACTACCGGCGATTTGTTTCAGACTTTGCCCGGATCTCGGCACCATTGATCCAGTTGACCCGCAAGGAGGTGCAGTTTGCTTGGACAGCAGAGTGCCAGGATTCTTTTGAGAAGTTGAAGCGAGGCTTGATGACGACTCCCATTCTCACACTTCCAGATGGAACTGGAGGATTCTCAGTATATTGTGATGCTTCAGGCAGAGGCTTGGGATGTGTTCTGATGCAGCATGGGAAGGTAATAGCTTATGCGTCACGACAACTTCGTGATCATGAGAGGAATTATCCAACCCATGACTTGGAGCTGGCAGCTGTAGTGTTTGCACTTAAGCTTTGGAGACACTATTTGTACGGAGATAGGGTGGAGATTTTCACCGACTACAAGAGCCTGAAGTATGTTTTCACCCAGAAGGATCTTAACATGCGTCAGAGGAGGTGGCTGGAGCTTCTTGTGGATTATGATGTCAACTTGCAGTATCACCCAGGGAAGGCCAACGTTGTTGCAGATGCATTGAGCAGGAGAGCCGGAGTTTATTTTCTAACGGCGCAGCCGGAGTTATTAGCCGATCTTCAGAAGATGGGTATAGAAGTTGTCCTTCCTTCCAATGTGGCATTGATGGCCAGCATGCAAGTTCAGTCCACCATAGTCGAGAGGATCCGGATGGCGCAGTCAGCATATTCCAAGCTTCAGCGACTTAGAGCAGAGTGTGAGGCGGGACGACGACCAGAGTTATGTATTCATGAAGACGGTACACTTAGGCATGGTAAGCGTCTTTGTGTACCCAGTGGTTTCAGACAGGAAATCATGGCAGAGGCTCACAGTTCGCAGTATTCCATTCACCCTGGTGGTACGAAGATGTACCGTGATATCCGTCAGCACTTCTGGTGGAATGGCATGAAGAGGGAGATAGCCCGGTTTGTCTCTCGCTGTTTAGTCTGCCAACAAGTTAAGGCTGAACATCAGAGGCCCGCTGGACTTCTTCAGCCCTTGCCGATTCCAGAATGGAAATGGGAACATGTGACCATGGATTTTGTGACCGGATTGCCTAGGTCCCCAGCTGGTCGAGATGCTATTTGGGTTATAGTTGACAGGCTCACGAAGGTAGCTCACTTCCTCCCGTTCAGAGTTGGTCAGTCGACAGCTCAGTTAGCAGAGGTGTACCTCAGGCAGATTGTCAGGTTGCACGGAGTGCCAGTCAGTATCACCTCGGACCGAGATTCAAGATTCACGTCGCACTTTTGGCGTAGCCTGCAAAAGAGTTTGGGAACTTGTCTCCAGTTCAGTTCAGCATATCATCCGCAGACAGATGGTCAGTCGGAGCGTACGATCCAGACTCTTGAAGATATGTTGCGGTCCTGTACACTTGACTTCGGTGGTTCGTGGGAAGATCACCTGCACCTGGTGGAGTTCTCGTACAACAATAGTTTCCAAGCTAGTATCCAGATGGCACCGTTCGAGGCACTGTATGGTAGGAAGTGCCGATCCCCGCTAGCATGGGACGATGTCGGAGAGAGGCAGATGCTCGGTCCAGAAATGATTGCTCAGACCGTTGAGGTGGTCAGGAGAGTCAGGGATCATCTTCAAGTTGTCTAAGATCGCCAGCGCCATTGGGCCGATTCTCATCGGCGCCCTCTCGAGTTTTCTGTCGGCGACCATGTATTTCTGAGGATTTCGCCTAACCGTGGCGTCATTCGTTTCGGCGCACGGGGAAAGCTTAGTCCTAGGTACATAGGACCGTTCGACATTCTGGAGCGAGTAGGAGATGTATCCTATCGTCTCGCTCTTCCGCCGTCGCTACGGGAAGTGCATGACGTTTCCATGTATCCCAACTACGACGGTATATCCCGGACCCGAGCCACATCCTAGATCATTCGAAATTGGTTGTTGGTACCAACCTTTCGTATGAGGAGAGGCCCGTGTCTATATTGGACCGAAGAGAGAAGACACTCAAGAACAAGACTATCAAGTTAGTCCGAGTTGCTTGGGGTCATCACTCTTTGGGTGAGTCAACATGGGAGCGTGAGGATGATATCCGATCGCGATATCCCGAACTATTTGACTCGTGAGGTATAATGTCTTCCTTATGCCTCGTGGCTTCGATTCCTTGCTTGCATGATTGATTGCTTGATGGATTGCCTAGTATAGCTTGCTTGTGATTAGTATAGCTTGTCCTCGTCCCTCTAGCCTCTTAATTAAATTCCGAGGACGGAATTCTTTTAAGGTGGGTAGAGTTGTAATGCCCGTGGTTCGTATTACGTATTTTTGGAATACTTGTACGTATTTATCTTGTATTGCATGATTCCTGAGCTTTTCTTCATGGCTTGGTTTATTCTTGGGTTGGTTCGGCTTGGCTTGGTTTGCTTTGGTTCATCATGAACCAAAGGTGAACCCCTACCTACCTACCACCACCATTAGTATTTATTAACCCATTCTCCTTTCTCTCCTCATAACTCTTCTTCTTCTCCACCATAACTTCTTCACCTACCAGAGAGAGAGAGAGGTCTAGGCAAGTGCAACTTGCTTCATGGAGGAACTCTAATTTTATTGCTCCATTCTCTTCTTTACAGCATTGTACATACTTTAGTACTTGGCATTTTTACTTTCCATGGCCAGATTCTTGTAGATCTAAGTTTATCTTATTTTCGGATTTTTTGGGTTTTGATCTATTTAATCTTGTTATTTCTAAGTTTTGATGGTTCCATGTTGTAGAGAATTTCGTTCTGCCCCATTTTGACCTATGGAAGTTCGGATTTGGACTCTGGATGAAGGTTTTATGGAGCTTGGAAGCATGGGTTCATGGTGTTCTTCTCGAAAATTTGGAGAAGAAGAACAGTTCTCTGGCCGCGTGGCAGTACTTGACGGCATGAACAATCATGCGGCAAGTCGCTTCAGCCGCATGAGACCCTTGTACTTCAGCCGCATGAGACCCTTCTACTTCTAGCCGCATGAGACCCTTGTACTTCTAGCCGCATGAGACCCTTGTACTTCAGCCGCATGAGACCCTTGTACTTCTAGCCGCATGGACTTGAGTCGAGCGCATGTGCCTGAACTTCTCAGCACCGCATACGCCTGGAATTCTCTGGCCGCATAAGTCCTCAGTCACTTCCAGCCGCATGGGGTCCAACTCGCTCTCAGCCGCATAAGCCTATTTTCTTCTTGGCCGCATAGACCGAGTCTCTTCTAGCCTCATGGATCTTTGCTCTGCGAGCCGCATGAACCCGGGTCCGTTCCAGCCGCATGAGAACCCCTCCCCCGCGAGCCGCATGGCACCTATTTCCTCCTGACCACATGCGCCCTTGACTGAACCTACCCGCATGAGCTCCTAACTGAGCCACATGCGCCTCCTTCTATTCCTAACCGCATGGGCAGTTCCCGCCCTCAGTCGCATGAGCTGCTCCCGCATGGATTCCTTCCTTGGCCGCATATGCCTGAGCCGCATGGTTTTTCCATAGACTTGTATTCTATGATTGAATTATTATTATTTGATTTTTTATGATAACTCATGTCTTGTAACCTCGGCATAACTTGGATCTCCTGGTTGAATGTTTGCACTATGATATTCTGCACATGTACCATGAACACGGCAGTGACCCGCAGTGGTGCACTCTTGATACGTAACATGACCTGATAGTGGCCCGTCGTGGCGCACTCCTGACAAGTAAACTTGACATGATAAACCTGGCATATCTCGATAAGCCGTTGCGACGGCTACCTGACATGACATGACCTGTATAAATAACCTGGACACCGTGGGCGATTGTGCTTGTACAAATAATCCAGTCCTGTCTTGCATCATGTCTAGGATGGGACTCCTGAGTACCACGGTCAGGAGTGCCTACTGAAATGGACTAAGGCTAATAACTAGATTAATATATTAGTCATAAAGAGATCTTCCAGCTACAGGCAATCCCGTTACCTGGGCGCGCTTGGGATCTGTAGCCTGCCGTCGAGTAGGGCACATTTCCAGCACACTGTCATGTGTTGCACCCTTCAAGCTACTTAAGGGTACATGCATTTCCTGGACGATGTACCCACCTGAATTCAACCCCTAATTTTCGACCTGGATAACCTGGATGGTCTGCAGGGCTTGTGGCTGTGGAATAATCTCACTGCATGTTGTTAGTAACTAGGCCTGTGATAACCCTAGCTAGTTAAAGTATCAAGCCGTACTTGTTGCTTGGCCGTGATTGATTGAATAAGGAACAACCTGTCTAGCCTTGTCTTGGTCCTGTACAATATTGCTACCTTTCCTGATTTCTTATAATTATCATGCCGATAAATGGTGGGAAACCAAGTCCCGTTCAGATGAAGGGTTACAATCCCGGTCCTTGTTTGGTTTACGGGTTGTAACCTGGCTATCCGAATAGTTCCATGGTTATCTCGTCGTATGTCATCCTGATCTTATATTTTCAGATTTTATTTATTTATTTATATGCTGTGCTAATTGCTGGTTTTATTTCCTAAGTGGAGCTTCCTTTGTGGCACTTGCTCTTTCTGGGATCTGACCTAGCTGGTTTTGTATGGCCAGATATCGGAGCAGCTCCAGAGGATCTACCTACCTTCCAGCCAGATGGTGACCACCAGGCGTAACCCTGGCAACGAGTGGGTTCCTTTTTGTCCTCCCACTTTATTGTAAAAATTATTATTCTTTTGAGGCGTTTAGCCGACGAGCACTTGTTTAGCTCGATTGCACTTTACTTACTGTCTGCCTACGGGCTGTAACCTGATTGACAGATCCTAGGTTTGATCATGTATGACTAAACTCTTGCTAGTCCTAACATTTTGTGACGACTAGGTTCATGATCAGCTGAATATGTAATATTTGGGACGCCTTATTATTGTATATTTAATGATTATACATCTTGTGACTTTTACCTACTTGCTTGTGATTGAGACACTAGGCTTGTTCATGACCATAGGAGACTGTTGGCTTGTAGTAAACCCTCATGTATCTAGACAGCCGTGACCGTATAGCGAGATGGATTCCATTTCATATACGTAGCTGGCTATGTCTGCCCCCGCTCTCCAGTATTCTGGTTCTGGGGCGTGACAGAACCCCCCAACCAGGACCCACTCTGAGGAGCAGAGGCCTCGGTCATGGAAGGAGGTGCGCACGCCAGTGGAGACGAAAAGCCCGCTATCGATGGAATTTGTTACACCGATGGCGGTTGGAGGTGGGCTCAGGGCATATTTTCCCGTAGAGGAAATAGCGGAGGTTTCTGACTTCTGGAAGAACACCTTGGTGCTATATGTGTTAGGGAACAAGCCGTTCTATTGCCAAATCCGGGATTATGCGGAGAGAGTCTGGGGACCCAAAGGTAGCATGGAATTCTTCTCCCGGGAGAATGGGTTTTACTATGTCAAGTTTGGGCTAGCGGAGGATGTGACCAGGATTTTGCAGGGAGGGCCATGGTCATTTGATGGGAGACTCATCATATTGAAGGAATGGACGCCGGAGCTGAGATGTGAGAAGGAGGTGCTGAATGCTATCCCCATCTGGATCCGATTCCCAGAGTTCCCAGTGAAGTATTGGAGCATCCCGCTCCTCATGAGACTCGCCAGCCTCGTGGGGAAACCGATCAAGGCAGACGAGGCCACTGCTTTCCGTACCAGACTGATGTATGCCAGGGTCTTTGTGGAAGTCAAGGCGGGCTCGGAACTACCGAGTATGCTTGATTATCAGGTTCCGTCCGGGGAGGTTCTAACACAGTCGATGGAGTATGACTGGGTTCCTCCCATGTGTTCCAACTGTGAGTGCTTTGGGCATGCTACTAGTGCGTGTAAGTATAAGGGGACGGAGGCTGTCAGGTCACCGGCGGCTCAGACGGAGGCACCCGGGATGGAGACGGCTCCCAGCCAATTACCTGGGAAGACGTCGACAGACAGACACATGGAGGAGGACACGGTTATGGAGGTCGACAGGAGGCTGGAGACTGGATCACAGCAAAGCCAGGAGAGTACGCAGGGTGCGCTGGTCCCTTTCAGGCCTCAGAGGAACATGATGACCAGGGGTATGAGTGCGGTTGGCATTAGTCAGAAGGAGACGGAAACTTCCACGGCGATCATGGTATACACCAGCAGGAAAAGACATGCACCGGCCACACGGGAGGATATCCCACAGGCGCGGGATCAGGACGTCCAGACAGAGGCCAATCCTGACTGGGCTCTTACACTTAGCAGGATTCAGGCACATCTTGCTCCTTCCTCCATGGTGGATGCAGACATTGATCAGGCGGATGAGACACTCCCCCCGAGTGTTGATCCAGACGAGTTTCAGGGGGACCCAACATCTATTAATTAATGTCGGTCCTAGCATGGAACATTAGGGGGGGTGTTCCATTGGTCGCTGGAGAGGTTGGAGGAGTTCTGAGGAGAGGCTTGTGACATTGCTATTTTGCTGGAGACGAAGATCAGAGGGGCCGTGATGCTCTCGCGTAGGACTCCGGCAAACTGGGACCACATTCACAACTTAGATCTATGCGATATGGCAAGGATCTGGGTTAGGTGGAATCGAGATAGCTGGGAGGGGGTGCAGATCCAGAAATCGGAATAACTTATTGGTATTTCTTTTGAGAACAAAGGTGGGTTCCGTTTCATCCTGGGTGCTGTATACGGGCACACTGATCGAAAACTCTGGGAGTCCTTGTGGGAGGACATTGTGCGCCTGGATCATATGGCGGACAACATGCATCTTCCTCTGCTTATCATGGGGGATTTCAATGCTATGCTGCTTCGCCAAGAGAAGGTGGGAGGTCGCCCTGTTCCGGATTTGGTCTTATATGACTTCCAGAAATGTCTGCTCCTGTCTGGGTTGAGGGGGCTGGAGAGAGCTGGCCATATCTGGACCTGGCACAACAAGGCCACACATAATCTGATTGCTTGTCAGTTGGATCGGGCCTTGGGCAATAGTGATTGGATCCGGTGCTTCCCTACTTCGGTTGCGGAAGGTCTTGCGGCTGGTACTAGCGACCACTCTCCTATCCGAGTTGGCCTTTGTGAGAGACCTACTTTGCGGTCGAGGCCGTTTCGGTATAACAATAGCTGGTACCTGTCGGCTGGATATGAGGAGGTGGTTACGGGGGAGATGCAGCACTTCCGGGAAGGCACGGCTCAGTTCCGCATGGTTCATAAACTCAAGCAGATCAAGCGAGCGCTCAGGGGTTGGGTGAAGATGAGACCGCGGACCTCTTTGGCGGAAAAGGAAGCCAAACTTCGGGACACTTAGGTGGCTCTACAGGCTGACATTCTGGACGGGGAGTTGGCGGCTAGGAAGAAGACCCTGATTGAGGAGGTCAGCATCATGAGGTTACAGGAGGAGATCAGTGCGGCACAGAGGGCTAAATGCACCTGACTCAAGGATGGTGACCGTTGCACCAAATTCTTTTATGATGTGATCCGCACTCGTCAGCACCGGAACAGCATCCCCCGACTTCTGAATGGCGAGGGGCGTCTGGTAGGGGACCCGGTGGAGATTCAGGAGGAGGCCGTCAGATTTTATTCTGACTTATACCAGCAGACGGATTACACTAGTACGTTCCCAGCCCTTGTCACGAAAAGGCTGGTGACGCACCATGGAAATAGCCTGCTATTGGCCTTTGAGATTGGAGGAGGTGGAAGACATTGTGGTGAAGGCTAATCCTAACAAAGCTTCTGGGCCTGATGGCTTCTCTTAAGGGTTCTTTAAGCGACACTGGGGTGTGCTTTAAGTACCCTGTTTTGGAGGCAGTTCAGGAGTTCTTCGCGGAGGACAGGATTCTGAAGGAGATGAACCACACGTTCTTGACGCTGGTTCCTAAGAAGGAGGGCGCTACCTCGCTTGCAGACTTTAAACCCATTGCTTGTTGCAACTTTCTTTATAAGATTATTACCCATCTTATATGCAGGCGTATGGAGGGATTATGCAGGGATTGGTGTCCCAGAATTAGGCAGCTTTTATCAAGGGCCAATCGATAGCGGAGCACAGCTTACTTGCACATGAGATGGTGAGGGAGTTCAGCAAACCTGGGGGGATGAAGGCGTGTGTGAAGCTGGATCTACGGAAAGCCTATGATACGGTCAACCGGGACTTCCTATGCCACTTGATGCTCGCCATGGGGTTCGACGAGAGGTGGGTTGCGAGGGTGAGGGAGTGCATCTGCTCCCCTACCTTCTCAGTCCTCATCCAGGACACACCTCATGGCTACTTCAGGAGCAACAGGGGACTAAGGCAGGGTGACCCCCTCTCCGTACTTGTTTACCTTGGTGATGGAGTATTTCACCTGCATGATTGACACGGCGGTGCATAGCAAGAAGATCGTCCCCCTTTTTCGGTTGGTGAGACCGGTGGTCTCACATCTGATTTATGCTGATGACTTGTTGGTGCTCCTCCAGCCTTCCATGCGGGGCATGAGAGCGCTATCAGACATCATGGAGGAGTTCGGGAGGCTATCTGGACTTCAGTTAAATCGGGAGAAAAGTAGAGTCTACTTCAGTTCCCGATGCACGCTTAAGGAGGAGAGAGCCTTCGCTCTGGGAGTAGAAAAAGGTGAGCTTCCAGTGAAATACCTGGGGGTCCCGCTGACGGTCAACTACGCCAGAGAGCAGGATTGTCACAGCTTGGTAAATTTTGCTCAGAGGAGAGTGGAAGGCTGGCAGGATGTGGGTCTATCTTTTGGCGGTCGGATTGAGTTGGTGAGATCAGTTATTGCTGGCATCACGATGTTCTGGCTCCAGTCTATCCAGACCGTCGGCCACTATTCGGAAATTGGAGTCCATCTGTGCTGACTTCATCTGGAGGGGAGGGATGCATGCGATCTCCTGGGACCAGTTGTGTCGTCCTAGGAAGGAAGGGGGAGTGGGGCTGCGACCTCTACATGCGATCAGGAAGGCAGCTTGTGTGAAGATGGCCTGGAGATTCATCAAGGGGGGTTCGCTTTGGGCGGAATGGATGGCGAACAGATACTTAAGGCGGACAAACTTCTGGGCCTGCAGGATAGACAATAATTTTTCGGTCACATTTAAGGCCATTCTGAGGTGTCGGCCGGTGCTCAAGACCGCTATATACAGGAACATGAAAGATGAGACGACCACTGATCTCTGGCTTGATCCTTGGTTGGGTTCCAGATCCTTACTGGAGATACTGGAAGGACAGCTGGACAGAGAGGCGGGCAGGGGGCTCACAAGCAGTCGGATCATCAGAGATGGGATATGGAGGCCAGAAGGATATCCTTACACAGCTCAGCTAGCCGAGGAGATTCGCCTTATTACTATAGACAATAGCCAGCATGAGGACTCCTGGAGCTGGGCTGGCCCTGGGTCAGGGGGAGGGTCAGGTCTTTTATGCTTCCGTAGCTGCTATGACTTGGTTCGGACTCACCACGACCGGGCTGAGGAGGTGGACTTCATTTGGGGCAAGGGGATTGTCCGAAAAATGCAACTATGTGCCTACCGACTTCTGCGGGGCAGACTGATGACGAGAGACAGACTACTCAGGTTTGGGATGCAGATTTCAGATGCCAAGTGTGTGCTCTGTCACGGGGAGGACGAATCTATGGTACATCTCTTCTTTGTTTGCCCGACGACCTGGCACATTTGGACTGAGCAGTGCGTGCAGCTGAGAGGAGGTGTTGGTGTGGATAGAGACATCAGGAGCATTCTTAGCTGGATCCGAGATCACAGAGGCCGAGATCCGGGGTGGGCCAGAAGAGCCAGAGTTCGTCTTGCCGCTTCCATTTGGCACGTCTGCAAGGAGCGGAACAGACGTATTTTCGAAGGACTGACTACCCCTACCATTGGAATTCTACATAACATAGAATTCGATGTATCGATATTGGCTCCATAATATTATAATATGGGGCATGAGAAGATGTGATATTATGTATTGTAATACCTTTACCGCTATGTGCGAGAAATAAAATTCACCCTCACATGCAGTCGGACCATTCCTATGAGTATCGGGATCGGCGGTATCGACAATATTGGCGGTTTCAGATCGGAGTAGCAAATTTTTTGGTATCGAAAAGTAAATAATTACTAACAAATTATTAATATTTTTGAAAGTATATTTTATATATTTAGGCATAATTTTAAGTATTTTCAGTGTTGTTTCTTAGGAGTTTTGAAGTTGAATGAAATAGTAGTCACTATTGTCGATTGGTTTGCATGTGAAAGATAACTTGTCTTCTTTTACATTCTTCTACAATCTTACTATGCTTTTATACTCTTGTTGATTGCTTTTTTTTTTCCGTTCAATTTTCTTTGTTGAATTGACCGAAAAAGAGAACCCCAATGTCGATATCGGTCAGTATCGGGTATCGATCGGTATCGAATTGGGACATGCCAAACCATATCGGTATCAGCCGTATCGGATCGGTATTGGCCGATACTGCAAACTATATTATGTGTGTGTGTGTGTGTGTGTGAAATTATAGAGAGAGTTTGGCTAGAAGCAAGAGGGCTAAAACTCTTATCAAATGATTCGAGTTCGAATCACAGAAGATGCACGTTTATTTTTTGGTTAGTTTTTTTTTCCTAGCGGGATGGGGGAGGGGCAGGTCGGTTTCTATTAATATCTATTAAGAAACCGACCCAATACCAAACCATAATCTATTAAGGCCTCGTTTGGCTTGCGGAAAGGAAAGGAAATTCCTTGTTCTTTCGCTTTCCTTGGAAAATTACAAGTTCCATCCATTTTCTTTTCCGGTGTTTGGAGAACAAGAAAATTAAAAGGAAAATTGAATTCCCTATAGTGGAAAAGTGAATCCTTAGTTGGATGGGGGGCACCACTTTTTTCCTTACTTTTCTTCCCTATGAGAATCGTTTTCCTTTCTTCAGACTTTCCTTTCTCAACCCCATGATTCCACCAACCAAACGAGACGTAAAGGGAGAGGAGAGAGAATTTCAATCTCTTAGCGTCTATTTCTCTTTTCTCTCCGCCTCCATTGCTCTCCAGACAGAACACAACGGAGACGAGAGTCTCGCATTTATCATATTTTCCTCTTCGCCTCCCCGCCTCCATCATATTTTCCTCGTCGAGCACAGGCGGCGGCGACAACAGAGAAGGGGCTGTGGGTTGAATGTTCCTCCATGAGCACATCGACGACAACAAAAAAAGGGGCTGCGGTTGGCGTATCTGATTACCTTTTGGAAATAATCTCTTCGGCTTGTTTGGACTCGATTATTTTCAAATTTGTGGTTGAGGTAATTTCTGTACGATTTTTCATCTATTTATAGACATTTTATTAGTCTCAATTCTTGAGAGCACTTTCTCTTGCAAGTTTCAATTATTGATTCTTCTTTTTTCTTGATTCGATGTCTCTTTTTGCTGGATTTGAAGACTCGATTTCTGCTTTTGCTTTGTTGGAATCGTAAATTTTGAATTCTTTAATCGATGGCATCGTTCGATTTGAGAAATATTGGTCCGTATTGGATAATTATCGGCCGATACAGACTGATACAATAAATTTTGGGAGCATATCGGCCGACACCGATATTTTGGTGCAATATCGGATCGGACTCGCTCAAAATCAATCTGATCCGGCCGATACCAATACGCATAGGCCGATTCTACGAACCTTGGAAACATGCGTGTACGACATGGATGGAGGCACAACAAACTCTAGTCGGGAGAAGCATAGACATGTTAAAAAGGCGAGCAGAAGTTGACAATTGACACCATATTGAAAATGTAAAATTTTAAGGTTTTACAATCACTTTTAAGTACTGATAATATATAAGAGACTTGCACGATACAATGTCTGATCTTGCATATCCTTGTATCTGAAGAAATTGAGCAATTCCCTTATTTTGGTAACTTAAGGGAAGCTATAGATACTTGGTTTTTTCATAAGAACTACTAGTCATTCCTTGATTGAGGATAGTCCACCAATGTTCTGATTGTCGTTCCTTCTATCTTTTCTGGCTCTGAGCTTCGTCATTGCAGTGCCACACTCAGAGAACGATAAGAAATGGATGGGTCCTAAAATTAGGATGTCACTTCCCAGTTTTAGGTATGTTTGTATCTCATTTTCATCAGTTCTGATCAAAATAACTTTTTACATGTGAATGATGTTTTTTTTTTACGAATTTTCAGTGGCCAAACCATTCACAATCCTCACCTTCTGAAGTATTGTTGCCAAATTCAATGCAGGTTTGTAGTCTGTATATGATTCCACTCTAATTTTTTCCTTTTAACTCTATTGTTCTCTTCCCCATAGGATAATATTTTCCGTCTCTCCTGTTTAGAACAAAATATTGTATTATATCATTGTGTGCAGAAAATGCATCCAAAGGATATATCACTTCATGGTTCATATATTCATCTTTAGGTTTTGAATATAACTTGCAAACTAGTTTCATGTGTTAGAAGTCAGCGATTTCATGTGTTAAATCATTTACGTCTTTTCTTTGTTTCACAGATTAAAGAAAGAATTTTCTTGTGTTCCTCTAGTCAAAATGGCCACCATTGGCCTTTTCCTAACTGATCACTTGATTAAAACTCCTCGACTGGCCTAGTAACTTAAATCTCTTTCTTTGCCCTCCAAAATTCTCTCAACTTGGTAGTTGTAGTCATTTAAATTTGAAAGTCACACCATACATCATAAATTCAAAATCCTGTAAAACCATTATGCCTAATAGTAACACCCCCTTGTCGGGAACCTTAATTTTGTAGGGTACGAGCAGTGGAGGCAGCCAAAGTATCAGGACCCATGAAGGTCAACTTTCCCAAGCCTAGTGACGATGATGAACTTAGTGACGACAATTCAGACACCAAATTATCTGCTGCCGAAGAGGAGGAGTGGAATCGAAGCATTTCAGTTCTACTCTCAAAGCCCATCTTGGCTCTGGAGTTCAGTCATCTAAAAATGCAGGTAGAGGCTCCCACTGTTGTGGTTCCTCATTCTATTTATAATGACAAGGGAGATTCTAGAGTTCGATGATACCACTTCATTATGAATGGGTATGAGCTTTTTGTCATTTATTAGTGTACTAAGTTAACTTATTTTCTTATGATAAAAGAAGTTTGTGGCAAGGTTATGATAAAAAAAGCAAAAAAGCTGGAATTTTGTAGTTCATGCTGCTTGTGTAATGTACTATATAATTCAGGTTTCCACATCAAAAGAATTCTTCTCTATGTATGGATCAGATTTTGATATAAATTGAAACAAACTTTATGATTGTTGCTCAAAATCAAATGTCTACAGACTTGAGCCTCCTTGATTACCATGTACAATGTATTTGATAGGGAAAATTCTCTTTTCCAAGTTATCTTCTGTTAAAGAATTGCACTGTATTTGTAAAAATAATATAAAATTCAGGCCAAATAGTTTTGAATTTAGAGTTGAAGTATTAGAGGTTTCCCTATTCTTCTAAATTGTTCTATTCCTTACTATCCTGTAATTCCTTATTATACTACTTTGAATCAATGAAAACCCTTCGAATCATGCTATTTTCCTGATGCTGCTTAGGTTGTGTTTGGTTCATTGTAATGTAATCGTAATCGTAATGGAATTGAGTTTGTAATATAATTGAGTTTGTAATGTAATGGAATTACAATTACATTACTATGTTTTGTTGAAACATGTAATCAAACCATGTAATGTAATGTTAATTGCATTCATGTGTTTGGTTTACCATGTAATGTAATTGAATTTTTAATTTAATATTTTTTTTAAAAATACAACATAAAATTTAAAAAGTTGATCAATACAAAATTTCAAAAATTTTAAAAGAAAAAAGAAAAAAAATTAAAAATAAATAATAAAAAAGGGGAAAAACGGTTTGTTTTCTGCTAAAAAAAGACCAAAAACGAAAAAAAAAGACAAAAAATAAAAAATACCAAAAATGACAAACGAACAAAACAGAAGGAAAAAAACCAAAAATGAAAAAGCGATAAAAAAGAAAAACGACAAAAAAAAGATCAAAAATGTGAAAACCATAAAAAGTGACCAATAATGCTTAAAAAATGACTAAAAACAAATAAATTGACAAAAAACAACAATAAATGAAAGGGAAAAAAGGACGAAAAACGACCAAAAACAAAAAAGGAAAAAAATGAACAAAAACGACAAAAAAGAAAAAAATGACAAAAAACGATAAAAAAGAGCAAAAAATAAAAAAAAACGATAAAAAGGAACAAAAATGACAAAAAACGAAAATACGAAAAAAGACCAAAAACAAGAGAGAATTAAAACGAGAAAAAAACGACAAAAGATTAAAAAACTTGCAAAAAAAATCCAAAAACGACAAAAATGAAAAAAAAAGGACAAAAACGACAAAAACAACAAACAAAAAGAAAAAACGAGCATAAAAGACCAAAAAAAAAGGTGAAAAAAGACCCCAAAAAAAGCAAAAAAGGATAAAAAAACGAACAAAAAATGACCAAAAACAACAAAAAAAATAACAAAAACGACAAAAAAAAACAAACAATAACAACGAAAAACGAACAAAAATGACAAAAACCGAACAAAAACGACAAAAAAAACGGACAAAAACAACAAAAAACAAACAACAAACAACAAAAACGAACAAAAATGACAAAAAACGAAAAAAAACGATAAAAAACGGACAAAAACAACAAAAAAAGACAAAAACGAACAAAAAAATAAACAAAAACAACCAAAAACGAACAAAAATAACAAAAAACGTACAAAAACGACAAAAAAAGACAAAAAACGAACAAAAACGACCAAAAAGGACAAAAAAAATAAACAAAAACAACATAAAATGACCAAAAACGAACAAAAATGACAAAAAAACGAACAAAAACGACCAAAAACGACCAAAAAACGACAAAAATGACCAAAAACGAACAAAAACGACCAAAAATGACCAAAAACGAACAAAAATGACAAAAAAACGAACAAAAACGACCAAAACCGAACAAAAATGACCAAAAACAAACAAAAACAACAAAAAATGATCAAAAACGAACAAAAAGACCAAATTATAGCATACCAACCTTCCGCTTAATTTGTAATGTAATTGCGATTACATAGGTTTTATGATGTAATTGAGTTTAGAAGAAACTGATGTAATGTAATCAAACTTGTAATCGCGATTACATTACATCTAATTTTTTTTGTCCAACCAAACACCCGAGTTAGATTGACAACGTAATGCCAATTATATTACGTTGTCCAATCCTGCAAACCAAACGGGCCCTAATTAGTTTTTGTGGAATATCTTTCCTTGTTGACGTTTAATTTTATATGAACTCTTCATATTAGGTTCGGAAGTGCTACGTTGCCCGCGGGCTTGGACCGCAGTCCTGGCCTGCGGGCCACGTGTCGTCTCCTGATTGGCCGGGGGGCTGGTGGACCCGAAAGTTAGCAGGGGAGGCCAATTGGGAGGTGACATGTGGTGCGCGGGCCATGACTGCGGTCCAAGCCCGCGGACAATGTAGCATTTTCGTATTAGGTTAGAAGGCTTTAAATAAGGATCAGCATTTTCCGTCTGAGAAAGTTATTAGCCATGATAGGCGGTTATTGATGATCTTTTCAATAACTCATTCAGTCCAGGGTCCGGTCTGGATTGGGTCTGGTCTAATCCAGGTCGGATTGGGTCTAGTTCCTGTAAGTCGAATTATATTTTGGTGGAAATAATAAAATATGGTCGGGTCTGGATTGGGTCGGGTTAAGTCTGGTCTAATCCAGGTCGGATTAGGTCTAGTTCGTGTGCAAGTAAAAATATATTTTGGTGGTAAAATAAAATGATGTGTGGAATTTGATCTCTTTATCTAGAGAAAAATTGAACAATGTAAGCAACTAGACTAGAGACTTTCTTTTATAATCGTAGTTGATCGAAATAAAAAATTATAATGTTAATTAATTTTTGGAAATATTAAATCAAGACTGAATATAGTAATCTAAAATTTTCAAATAATGATATTTGTCCCTCCAAATTATTCCGCCAAGTCATCCCTCCTTACGTGGCAGCTAACATGTCATGTTGATGTGGCATGACAGATTTTAAAATTAAGATTAACATTAATATTAATATTAATATTAATATTAATATTAACATTAGTATCAATATTAATATTAACATGAAAAAAATTGGGCAATTAATTTTTGGATTAAAATTTGTCATGTTAGCTGCCATGTTAGATGACACATAGGCCCGTTTGATTCGCGGAAAGGAAACTGATTATTTGATATTTTCTTTTGGATAATTACAATTCCAATCAATTTTTTTTTCGGTGTTTGGAAAAACCAAGAAAATTGGGAGGAAAAGTGAATACTTACAAGGGAAAATGAATCCTTGGGTTGGTGGGAGAAACCATTTGTCTCCTATTTTTCTTCCTCTTGGCAACCAAATTCATTTCCTCCTTATTTCTTTTGGCATCCAAACAAAAGAAAAGAACCACCTTCCTTTGAAAAAGGTTCCAATTCCGCGAACCAAATGTGACAATAATATTATTTAGCATGCTAAGTTAGCTGTCACACAAGGAGAGATGGTTTAGAAGCACAATTTGGAGGTAACTCTTAATTTGATCCTCAAACATTTGATTTCTAGAAATATGAAATTTTCCTGCGTTCCTAACGTAGGCTAAGAGCAAAACATTCCCATCGCCGACACAAACCCTAGAAAAAATGACTGCAGCAATCAAGACGCACAATGCTCTACAAGTACAACCCTTCCGTGTACTCCACGCCGGTAGATTGCAACCACGTTCCTCCCTGTATCAGTTGGGCCACGGTGAACCGGCTCGCGACGTCGCGGTCGGTGATGACGTTGTAGCCGGTCCAGTTGACACGCCCCGCCAGCCCCGCGCCCGGCCCGACGTTGGCGAACTCCCCGTAGTACAGCGTGTTCAGCGCAAAGCCGCCGTCCCACTCCAGCCACCCCTTCGGGTCGACGTGGCCGTCGATGTAGGATTCCATGTAGACCGTCCTCGAGAAGTTCTTCCACGGCCGGCCGAGGTACGTCGGCACGGCCGCCCGCGCCGGCGGGACCAGGTCCGGGCCGGGCACCACCCGGCAGCTCTGTATCGAAGTCCCCGTGTTCTGGTTGGGGTCCGTCCGTCCCTGCGCGGTCACCAGGTTCTTCTGCTTGCTCATGGGCAGCCGGGCGACGAGGTCGCACTCCTGGAGGACGACCGCGGCGTTGCCGAAGACGAAGTCGACCGTGCCCGAGACCGTGCTGCCGCGGTAGAACTGGCGGAGGGAGTGCGCGTAGAGCGTGTCCTGGTACCCGTGGAGCTGGCAGCGGTTGACGACCGACCTGTCGCCCCCACCCTCAGCGCCACGGCCTGGTGCTTCTCCGGCCCCGCCGTGTTCTGGATGCAGATGTCTTGCAGTATGAATCCGTCTGCCACCACAGCTGGTACGTGTCCCAATAACAATGATCAGGATTCTATATTCCGTGTCCGACACGATATTTATTGGTACATTCATGTCAAATTAGGTTAACTTGATACATACCTAAGGTGGCGGAATTGAACGTCGTCCATCCGTCGACGACGTTGCGGTCGCCGGTAATGACGGTCGAACCGCCTCCGTCGCCGACGATCATCAAGTTCGTCTTGTTCTTCCACACCATCACGTTCTCCTCGTAGGTTCCGTTCTTCACGTATATCACGTACCGGGACTTCCCCTTGGACGGCGCGTTGTCGACGGCCTCCTGCACCGTGTCGTAGTCCCCACTCCCGTCTGCTGCCACCGTTACATTAGCTGCGACGGCGGCTTCTAGAAGCTTCCGGTCCCCGACTGGTAGCCACGACGGGAAGTTCTTAACGACTTCCTTGACATCGTAAGGTGGAACGGCGTTGAGTACAGCAAGCGAGGCACTGGCCAGTGCGACCAGGGAGTCTAGGCTGGCCTTCAGCTTTAGGCTGGAGGAGGACGCGGCCAGCAGCAGCCCGTCGATGCACGTGTCGTGGTTCGTAAGCACCGCGCTGAGCCACGTACGTGCGTCGACGTAGCTGCCGGAGGCGACGGCGGAGGCCGAGGCCAGAAGGCGGTCGCGCGACAGGTCCAGCAGGCCGGCGCAATCCGCGAGGGCGGATTTGGGGTCGAGGTCGAGGTCGGTTTGGCGGTGGATATTCGTGTCTAGTTGCAGGAGGGAGCGGGCGATGATGGCTTGGAGGACTTGGATTGGGTCTGGTCGGGCTGGTCGGAGCGTGGCGATGGCGTCGGAGACGACGGCGCCGCACACGGCAGGGTCGGCGGCCCGGCCGCAGAGGTCCGAGGGCCGGAGCGGGCTCGAGTAGTGGTGGATGGTTGGTTTTTGGATGGCTATGAAGGTTGCAAGAGAAAGGAGAGAAGCCAAGGAGAGGATGAGGCAAATGGGCTTCCTAGTAGGAAGAAGGCTGGTTCTACTCTTCGTTAGAGGAGGAATGAGAGGCTCATTGCTGGAAGACATGGCTGGTTTCGATGAATCTGTTCTTTGCGTTCATTTGCAGTGCAATTTATAGAGGACTCGTGACTCGGCCGGCCCTGGAGTGAGTCAGACAAGACTTCGGACTTGGACAAGCTCCCTTGTTTGGGACAACTCCAGGCTCAGCGTGACACCATAAGAGGTCGGGGGTCGCGGATGACCCTCCAGAATCGGTCCGCAATAAGAATTAGGGATATTTAGACTTTGGATCACAAATAAGTTTTGAAATTAGTGTTTAGGTCTCCATATTATATAATTCGTGTTTGGATTTCAAAAGTGTCACAAAAAATAATTAGTGGCACTTTTGAGATTTAAGACATCTCCAATGGGGTTTCTATATTCCCTATTTATAGGGAAGAAATCCATTTTAGAAAAAAAAAATTTCCTAATGGTAATTTCTATCACCATTTCTATCCTAGATGGCAATGATGTAGAAAGTTTCTACATGTAGAAACTCTCATATAAATTCTCCTATCTCTCATGATAATTATTATTGGGCCCCACACCATAAATTAGTCCTTTTACTATGCGACACATAGGATAAAAATATAGAACCATTGGAGAGCATTTTTGTATGTTTATAATTTTTATGTAGAAACTCTTCCAACTAGGATAAAAATCTCCTTAAAGTACAATGCCAAGTAGGATAAGAACTCAATTTTAGAAATTACCATTGGAGATGGTCTAAATACTAATTATGTATAATATAGAGACTAAAACACTAATTTTAAAACTTATTAGAAATCCAAAGTCTAAATATTTTTAAGAATTAAGGGATAACCAAAACTAGATCTGGATAGAATAATCCAATCCTGTGGACCGGTCCTGCTCGGATAGCACCCCACCACCACCTTCGTTCCCCACCGGAGGCTCCACATGGGCTCTGCCGCAAGCGTAACAAACGATGCAAGTGTACTACTATATTATGAGTATAGTGCAACCAAGTTGCGGAAAGAATTTATAAACATAGCTCCAAACATGCATGCATGTGTCTGAGGTTCCCTGGATGAAGCAACGTTGTCGAGGGCTCCCATCAAACTACTGTTGTATTGTAGTGTTGTGAGAGTGTAGTAAGAACCGGACCAAATCGGTGGTTAGACTAGGTCCAATCGGTTTATGCTAAAAAGTCGGTTTGGTTCGACTAAAATGTAAATTTTCTATGAAAGTTACTATATGTATAAATTCTCGTGTAAACTCTTCATACTATATCTACATAGAATAGAAATCATGCTTGGAAAAAAAGTTTCTATAATGAGCTTCTACCATAGACATAGTGGAGATAGAAATCCTTATTGGAGATGGTCTAAGTTGTACTCTACTCTGGTTATCCTATAAATCAATACTATCATTATTTAGGGACTGTTTGGTATGCAGCATCTCAGCTGCAATGACTTACTTTTTGGGGTTTTAGATGAAAGTGAAGGTTGAAACCGTGGGTTCCAGCGTTTGGATGGGATTGTGCCAGTGACCTGTGAGTGTCTCATCCCCGACAGCTAATAGTTCCCTATCCCTCCTCCCCCAGTTCACTTCTCACCTACACTCCGGAAGAGGAGTAACTCAGTAGAAACTCCTCTTCGTTGCACACTTGCAAGTGTTCTTTACCGTACTAGCCGTTGGAAGTCTCTGGTCACCGCGATCGGCAAGGTGAGGCTGTTATCCTCTTTCCACTGTGAAATTTTTTTGAAGTAGAAAATTTAGGTGAGATTTATGTGGTTTTCTTCATCTTTTGTCACTTTTAAATTGTAATTTTGTGTAGATAACTAGATCCGTGATGAATGGAGGTAGATACGTTATTTATGTGGTTCTATGACATGTTGTCTTATTTTAGATTTGTACACTACCCCCATCGCATCTTGATGGAGCACACTAGTAGGTAGATCCGGCAAGATGCTTACCATCATTATCTTATCCATATGTTGTTCTTATAATAAACCGTGGCATTGACTTAAGCTTGTATTTTAGGGCGGGCACACGAGGCCCAAAATGCAACATATGAGAAAGTAGGTTTCTGTATGGTTTCCCAATGAACTTTTTTCTTCTTCTTTCTAATGTGATAGATTTGATAATTAATTCTCTCTATTTTCTCCAAGACGAACAATCCCACAAACACCAAATTTTTTTTTTTTGAAAAGATAATTAAAATGCATTCATGAAATAGAATGTGTCTTGGCTATACCATGAGTGATACGAGCCATAATACAAACCTACTATATTAGCATGTCTAGAAATATGATTAAAGGAGATCCCTTCGTGATTCATCACAGTAGCTCTACACAAGGCCGACCCTGGGTTAAGTCGGACAAGACTTGAGACTTGGGCAACTCCCTCTGCCAGGAAAATCCCTCAGGCTCAACATGATCCCATCAAAGGTCAGAGTCACGAATGACCACCAGGATCAGCTGACTATAAGGGTCAAGGGGCAACCAAAATTAGCTCTATGATAGGGCAACCCAACCCTCTGGGCCGGCCATGGCTCTACATTCCTCAATAATGTGTCGTGCTCTCCATAGGATATCGAGATTCTTGTCGCAAATAGAGTCTAAGAGAACTTTGCAGTCCCCTTCTATGATGCAATTATGTCCCGTCCCGTTTCCAAATAATGGAATCCAGGTGCAATGATACATCTCCAGGCTACGCACGTACACAACATTATAATATTAAAATTGCGATTGTCGTCTGTAAAAGCTAGGATAAGGCACAAAATATATTACATTCTGAGTCTTCCATATATAACATTTACATCATTTTACATATCATGTCTGCAAGTTTCATTAAAACATTTAATTTACATACTTCAATAACAAAACGAACTTTGTTGACATCTCTGCCAAGCTACCCGATGATCATTCATCTTCATCTTTATCTTCATCATACAGAGGCATTCTCTCGTCTTTCCCTAGTAAACAAATACTAGGTCGTTTAGAACGACAAACAAGTCCTCGAGTCAAAGGCGGTAATAAGTACGAAATATAATTCAAAAGAACTGAGTGAATAGCAGAAATGTGATTTAATTTGTTTATGGATTTCTATGTAAGATATTTAGAAATATTATATATCATAATTCAACAAGTTATCACACAAGACCTAACTACAGCATAATCACAAACACATTATTCCTCATGGTTATGCAATTTTAGAGAACACATGTGGATCACGATCACTCTCTAATTTTTCGACAATAATCACATTTATCCGGGACCAGGTGGTGTCTGGATTGGGTAGGATGCCTTAGATCCGACCCCCACATCTTGTGGAAAACTTGTATGCATTAACTTTTTAAATTTCGATTTTATTCTCGGAATTACTTGACTGTTCTCTGTTGGTGAGCTAGGCCTCACCCCCGACATCGCAAGGCCTTACAGATGCGGGACTACTGATCAGCTTTTACTGGAGTTATTATATTGTAGGGATTTCGATAGATGTGATCAAGTTGTTCTCTTCCACCCCATGATGCAACTACAAATACAGACAATAGTTTATTGACTCATATGTCTAATATCATGTTCCAACTCAATTATCATCTCGTATGTCAAAGACAACACGTCATATGGTAAATATCTTGTTGACATGAGATTATCCAACTTATTACCTTCCCATGCGTCGGAAACAACACGCCATATGGTAATAATTGTTGGCAAGGAATTATTTAACTTATTTTACCATCTTTTGAGTCAAAGACAACACGCCATATGGTAATATCTGTAGGAACCCTAGAGGGGGGGGGGGAGTGAATAGGGTCAAGCTAACTAATCAAGCACTTAGCACAAGCTAATTGGCAATTTAAAAATATAAGTGCAAGAGAAGAAGCAAATACAATACCGACACCCGATGTATCCTGGTATCCTCCTAAGAGGCAGTCCAGTCCCGAAATTCTCTCCGGCTTTAATCCACTATTTGAGCAAATAGTTACAAACGAGTTTGGATCCGAAGAACTCGCCAACTTCTTACACAAGAGCTTTAATCAGAAGGGCTCTCCGACTTCAACCGAGAGTTTGGATACGAAGACTCCCCAACTTCAACCGAGAGTTTGGATACGAAGACTCTCCAACTTCAACCTTTCACAATAGGTTTTGATCTCCTTATACAATAGGATGAAGATATCACTTTTCAACTCAATAACTCTAACACAATTTGTGAATGGCAAATGAAAGCTTTGTAGAGTTGTTTGTGGATAGGCTTTGGTGGTTTAGAAATTTTTAGGCTCAAAAGCATCCACCTTGAATGAAAGGGTTCAAGGCTATTTATAACCAAAGTATTGAAAAGAGCTCAAGTCAACTTTTCAGTCCACGAACAGGCATACCGCCGGTATGATCCGGCATACCGGCGGTATACCGGTCTGGGATTACAACGGCTAGAAATATAGCCGTTAGGATCATTAATGGCTGAAAATCCGACCGTTGGAATTTCAACGTTTCGGAAGCGGTATACCGTCGGTATGGACCGGTATGCCGTCGGTATGCCGGTTTTGTAAACAGAAACTTTCTGTGAACAAAAATCGGTATACCGTCGGTATACACCGGTATACCGTCGGTATGCCGTTTTCCACCAAAAATGATCCTGAACTTATTTTTGTCCTAGCTTTCGATTTTGCCATCCATTTCTTGTGTTTACAATAATTCCTAAGACTCATTACAGACTCCAGATAAACTTAGGCAGGTGCAGGCTTCTTTAGAGTCTTGAAATGATGATGGCATGGCTTGGCTTCTTCCTTTGATAGGTGCTGGCTTTTTCCCTTGGCGGCAGCTGTCCAAAGATATCCAGTTTGTAAAAACTGAATACCTTTCGGGGGCTTCGCCCCCGAACCCCCGACGAGGGGCGCTGCCCCCTCGACCCCCGTCCGCTGACCGGGCAGCGGAACCCCCGGTGCGTGGCTCCAGAGATGTCGTCGGGTGGTTCAGAAAAATCTTGTGGGATCCATCGTCTTTGGCCCACCATGATTTCTTCATTGCATATGTCCACATTGATCTTGCTTATTGCTTTTCTGCATGTACATGTTAGACGAACAAAGCAATATACATAGTAGCAACTATGATAGGTTTAATGCACATTAGGACAATGCTGAGTTTAAGTATAAGTGTTAAGGCGATAGCATAAATATTAGTGATATCATAATGATTAAACTTAATTGAATGACCACAATAAAAAACATAGTTTTGATTTTGGCAACCCGATTAAATTTAAGATAGATAAGCTCATATCACTAATGTGTAAACCAATAGGCATATATCACCAAAGGTATAAGTATAAGTAGAAATGCTTTTAGCGATAGTATGAAGATTAGTGATAATGAAGTGCTAAACTTAACACATTAACCATATTCAAAAATATGATACAATCATTGGGCCAACAATATCTTGTTGGCTAGGAAGCAGGATATAAACTTAGACTATTCAATTATGTTTTTCTTAACTCTGGAATTCTCTAAATTTGCTAACTCTCGAAATTACTAAAAATTTCGGCAGAATCTCCTTTGTATTTGTTGACCCAGAAATTTTACAATATATATATATATATATATATATATATATATATATATATATATATATATATATATATATATATCAAAACTCTGGGTACATCGACCCCTTCGGTGGAGCAACCCTCAACACCGGTACCACGCAATATATAAAATTCTGGGTACATCGACCCCTTCGGTAGAGCAACCCTCAACACCGGTACCACGCAATATATAAAATTCTGGGTACATCGACCCCTTCGGTGGAGCAACCCTCAACACCGGAACACACGCAAGTATTATATATATATATATATATATATATATATATATATATATATATATATATATATATATATATATATATATATATATATATATATGCAATTAAATTAAAACTTTCTTACCTTAGCAAGCAAGCAATTTACTTATTTGTGCCATTTCCCTTTTCATACTATTGAATCCGAGGATCATATTTTGTAATTGGACCCTATACTTGCTACTCGAGTCTATAAATCAAAATTTGTTAGAAAAGTAATAATAATCAAAGCAAGATTCGAATTCACACATAAAAGAATTAAATTACCAATCAGATAGTAATTGTAAATTATTGGTCATTAGAATGGGACTTAAATATATCAATCAACAACTTCAAAAAAAATGGAAATTTTGACTCTAATGAAATTCTAAGATCCAATTACTTTAGTCCTAGATAGTTGTATAGATTGTCATGTAAGAATAAAGTATATAAAAAGAAAATGACTATATATCATTGCAAACCTATAGTCAAATTGATCTCATATTCAAGCTATGCCAATTCTTAAATCACTATAGGTGAGTGTTTGCAATAGTTCACTAAACTAGTGTATATGTCATAGATTTCTTACATAACAATGTCATAATTGACTATATTTTGTATCTTAGTTTTCCAACTAAGGTTACCTATGTCTTTGGTATCTATAATCATATACTTTGCTATTTTAAGATAACATTTTAAGCTTAATTTACTATATTTAAAGTTCTGGACAGAATTTAATTTATGTAAATTACTTTGAAATAAAGCATAAATTTCTAGTATTTCGTACAATCTACGGATATCCATAAGAATATATCCATATATGATATTTAAGATTTACCAAGTACATGATGTATTCCTATTTTGTCTAAACATATTCCTATGTCCTAATTTCATGCCAAATTGCCTTATGTGAAATCAAAATACGATTCAAATTGAACTATATTAAGTAAATCAATTGATAATAATAATAATAATAATAATAATAATAATAATAATAATAATAATAATAATAATTGAAATGAGATGAAAATATAGACGAATTTAGGTTGAGGACTTGTCTTGGCTTGAGCAACCTAGATTTGATCTCAATTAGTTGCCTAATTTTTGAATTTCGCACAAAATTCAAAGAAAAATGAATTGATTTAGTACAAAATTTGACCTAAATTTAATGTAGAATAATTGGGGAAAGAGAAGGGAAGATATACCTTGATTTGGGGAAGGTGAAGAAGGTGGTGCTGGCCGGCGGGGGCGGCAGCAGCAGTAGTAGAGGGAGAAGAAGAAGAAGAGGATGAAGGAGGAGAGGAGAATGGAGAAGAAAGAGTGAGGGATGTGGCTTAAAAGGGTTCATCCTCTTCATGCCAAAAGCCAAGTGGCATTAAGCCCATGCCACCTATCCCCAAAGTTTGACACCTAGCCACGTGATGTGGCAAGCCTAGTATTAAATTCTAAAATTTATTAAGGATTTCTATGAAAAAAATATTATGCAAAGGAATTTTTTTAAATTATAAACAATATTATTATTATTGAAAAATATAAGACATAACATTCTACCATCCTTAAAAGAAATTCCGTCCTCGAAATTTAAAATAATTTAATATACGATTACTGACCTTGCTCAGAAAATAGATACGGATATTGGCTTCTTGTATCTTCTTCTTTCTCCCAAGTTGAATCTCCTGGAGAATTCTTGCTCCATGCTACTCGAACAAGTGGAATGAGTCGATTTTGGAGTATCTTCTCTCGACGATCCAAAATTCCAATTGGTCGTTGCTTGATCCTTAGTGTTGGCTTCATTGCACACTTGCAAGTGTTCTTTACCGTACTAGCCGTTGGAAGTCTCTGGGCACCGCAATCGGCAAGGTGAGGCCGTTCTCCTCTTTCCACTGAAATTTTTTGAAGTAGAAAATTTAGGTGAGATTTATGTGATTTTCTTCATCTTTTGTTATTTTTAAATTGTAATTTTGTGTAGATAACTAGATCTGTGATGAATGGAGGTAGATATGTTATTTATGTGGTTCTATGACATGTGGTCTTATTTTAGATTTGTATACTAATAATAGACACATGGAGCACACTAGTAGCCTAGTAAGTAGATCCGGCAAGATGCTTACCATCATTATCTTATCCATATGTTGTTCTTATAATAAACCGTAGCATTGACCTAAGCTTGTATTTTAGGGCGGGCACACGAGGCCCAAAATGCAACATATGAGAAAGTAGGTTTCTGTATGGTTTCCCAATGAACTTTTTTCTTCTTCTTTATAATGTGATAGATTTGATAATTAATTCTCTCTATTTTCTCCAAGACGAACAATCCCACAAACAGTTGTTAATTTGATCCACTTTCTTTTTTTTGAAAAGATAATTAAAATGCATTCATGAAATAGAATGTGTTTTGGCTATACCATGAGTGATATGAGCCATAATACAAACCTACTATATTAGCATGTCTAGAAATATGATTAAAGGAGATCCCTTCGTGATTCATCACAGTAGCTCTACACAGGACCGGCCCTGGGGTAAGTCGGACAAGACTTGGGACATGGACAACCCTCTCTGCTAGGGAAATCCCTCAGGCTCAGCATGATCCCACCAAAGGTCAGAGTCACGGATGACCACCAGGATCAGCTCACTATAAGGGTCAAGGGGCAACCAAAATTAGCTCCATGATAGGGCAACCCAACCCTCTGGGCTGGCCCTGGTTCTACATTCCTCAATAATGTGTCGTGCTCTCCATAGGATATCGAGATTCTTGTTGAAGATAGAGTCTAAGAGAACCTTGCAGTCCCCTTCTATGATGCAATAAGCTTTGCCTACTGACTTCCATAGATCCATAGCCAATCGTAGTCCAAGGCCTTCCGCCTCCGGAGGGGAGCGACCCAGTTGAAGCTTGGATATAGAAGAGCGAAATCGACCTTCATTGTCTCGAAGTACTGCATCGCCTGAAATTCGATCATCTCGATAGGCACCATCAGAGTTGATTTTCAATAGATGCAGGGGAGGAGGCCTCCAAGAATCAGTCAGTTGAATGGTAGAAGTAGCATGATCAGTTTGGAGAGGAGATTTGTAGATAGCATCATACTTCGCTCGAGATTTTCTAGCCTCGCCAATGATGTTGTCAGTGTTAAGTGTCCTTTGTTGAAAGATAGTTGCATTGCGTGCCTTCCACATCGACCACACTAGATAAAAACTAGAAATGGTATCATCTTGGTTTTCAGATTGGATGAGGCTGTTAGAGCCGGGGCACAATTTTTCGATGAAAAACTGAAATATCGTAACAATTGTACAAACAATCGTTATTACGTAACACTTCACAGAAGGTACGTAAGAGAAATTTCAACTAGTGCTACACTTCACAGAAGGTGCACAGAACGTAACACTTCACAAAAGGTACGTAAGAGAAATTTCAACTAGTGCTACACTTCACAGAAGGTGCACAGAACGTAACACTTCACAGAAGGTACGTAAGAGAAATTCCACTGGTGCTACACTTCACAGAAGGTGCACAAATAGCATCCTGAAAAAACCAACAAAGAAGGTGACAGGCGAAAGATGAAAAAACTCCTGCTGGGGTGAATGATCACCGTTGCTCAAAGCTTTATTCACCCCACACGAATAGCTTCCAGGAACCAGCAAGTTCGTCGGAGAACTTGGAACACTGTTGCTCTTCTGACTCCTCGGATGAACACGAACTCCCGTGCAAAATTTAATGCTGGTACAAAACCTCTCTTCTCTCTCACAGCCTCTAAACCCTTGTAAACTTTCTGTCTACTGCTTGTATCTCTGTTCTTCCCTGTGAGAGAGGAGGAGGCCTTATATAAGCCCCAGCAACAACTGCCCGGTTAGCACAATGTTAGGGACGTGGTAGTAACCACCCCGAACATGGAGCAACCGCTCAGAACATGTAAAGACACGTTCTGCTGCAAGTTGTGCCACTCACATAACCAGCGTAATTTGCACTTTACGCACACAGCCCCTTTACGCACCCTACACACACTACGCACTCTACGCACACTGCGTACGCTGCGCACTCTACGCACGCTGCGCTGCGTAACTGGGCTCGCGTAACGTGGTCGCACAACTTAAGCGCACTATGCGCCTAGCGACGATGCTGACGTGCTAAGTGCGCCAACAAAACGCCACATTACGTCTCATGAGCCCTTGAGTCCGAGTCTGAGTCCGAGTCGCTAAGCCCCTACGGGGCTTAGCTCCTATGGAAATAAATTTTCCAAGAGCAAAAAGCATGAATGCTTTAATTGTTAATTTTAGCCTTTTTTTTTTCCATTAGAAAAATAATCCCACATGGCAAACCCATGTGCACCTCCACACCATATGTGCATCCCAAATAATAGCAAAGCTAATATATAGAGATACAAACTCTTTGGCCTATCCGATGTGGGACTAAAGTTTCTAAATGAAAGGCCAAAACTCCAACAGAGGCTCTTTAAGAATGAAGACATACTTGTTGTTGGCTGGAGCCTTGTTAGCAATCATCCAAATAAAACTCGTATTATACGTAAATTTTTTCGTATCTTTCAGAAACGTATAATACTTGCGAACTTTTGACAGATTCAAATCAGTACATAAATTTTAAGCATGCAAAATTTTAAACGTGTTCTGTATAAATTATTGAAAAATTTGGCACAAAAATCGTGGTAGAAACATATTTAATTAACCAAATTTGAAAACATATTTAAGAATGTGAAGTTTCTAACTTCAATATTTTCTCTCTCTTTTTGAATATTTGATCGAATTATTTTATATGTACTGAGTTGATTTATACTCATACTTTTGTCGTCCCAAATTTTTTTTCGTTTGCCAAGTTGCTAACAAGGGTCTGGAGATGATTATCAATTGGTGGAATGCTTCGCCACACAGCACCTGAGACAGGACAATATAGAAAGAGGTGGTCAATAGTTTCGTTGTGTACCTGACAAATGGAGCATGTAGGACCCACATACGGCATGCGTTTTTGAATGTTGTCCTCCGTGGTTATGTCATCATTAAGTATTCTCCATATGAACAAGAGCACCCTTGGGCAAATATAGTGATATTTCCACAATTGTTTCCATGGTTTGAACTCAGATTGAACAACATTTCTGTCTTGAAGCTCTGTCTTCATGAGTGGCTTGATAAGAAGATTTAGAATTAAAGATGTCATTGGTAGTGTGAATCCAAATTAGTTTATCCAACTAGCTAGTAGGAGAGAGTGGTATTTGAAGAATAGCCAAAGCATCATGCACGGCCGTCTCAAGCCACTTGGAGGTAAGTCCAAAAATAGAGCATTTTCTTAAAAAATTTAAACTTGATTAAATTATATAATTTTATTATAATGATTTATACGCAAATCTTCATCCTTGATTGGACTTGGGACCCGTGATATATCGCCATAAATGTTACATAGAAGGATTTAAAATCTTTTTTTTCATTAATAATTTTTAAAATTTGAATAAGAAGCAGTTGTATAAATATATTTGTTTTACTTATGTAGTAGATGAAGATGAAGAGACTAAATCTTTCTCTTAAGGAGGAGACGAAGGGACAATAATGGTTATGATTTGTTTTCCAAATTTTTATAGATTTAATTACATTTAAATTTTTTACAAATAGGCAAGCGTCTGTTTCCTTTTTCAGCCGGACTTTCCTTTAAAAAATATATAATTACATATATATCTATATACTTCTTCTTCCTTGGTCCTTTCAGTCCTGGCGTCCTCCCGTCGTTGGAGATTTTGTAGGTGCGCGGACTTTCTCCCGGTACCCCCTTTCGCCTTTTAATAAAATCCCTGGTTGTTCAAAAAAAAAAAACATATATAATATACTAGTATTCGATATTTTTGGGGCCCCTAAAAAAGTGGGGCCCTAAGCGGCTGCTTCTTTACCTAAAGGATGAGCCGGCCTGGCATCATGTGGAGGGAAAATCCAATTGATCAAGTTGGCCTTCCATGTATAGGAGTAATGATCAATGAAGTCACTCACTTAATTTGCTATCATGAAGATGAGCACCTTGATAACCTACAGCTCTGAACTGTGGCAAAGTAGGAATCCATATCGCACCAGATACTGATATTAACACCATTACCCACAGACCAGTAAACCTTATTGGTTAGGTGTTCCCTACTATGAATGAGACTCGACCAGATGCAGAAGGATGAAGTAGTAGCCTTAACAGTCCAGAAATTTTTATTTTTAAGGTATTTAGCACTCAACAGTTGTGCCCATTAATTCAGAGCTTGGGTAAGTGAGGAATCTCCATGCAAGCTTCATAATCAAAGCCAAGTTGGATATCTCAAGATCTCTAACAGATAGGAAGTATGTGGGAATGGAAGAAAGTGACTATTTGATAAGAGAGGTTCTTCCAGCATGAGATAAACACTTCCCTTTCCAACCCGTTAACTTGCGAGAGCTATTAGAAAGAAGCTTTGAATAGGTAGATCATATACGATTCTTAGGGTCTGCTTGGTAATGGTATTTTCACCGGTTTTGGGGTGTTTTTGAACCGACCGTTTCTGAAAACCCCTGCTTGTTAATTTTTTTGAGGCACTGGTTTTCGTCGGCTCAAAAACCCCCCAAAACCGGTGTAATGTATTTTTGGGTGGCTTTGTAAACACCCCAAATCGGCGGGTTTTGAGCGGCTTTATTTTTTTATTCCATTTATATCCTCACAAAATAGATATAATTATAACTACCGATACCCTTCCCTATTTAATTTATTCGTGTAAAAAACTTTCAGAACGGCTCGTTAGTGAATTACCAAGCATGGATTGGACTGGTTTAAAAGCCGCTACTTAAAAACCATCCAAAACCGGACCCCTTATAACCGCTCATAACCGGTACTCTAAAAACACCTCATAACCGCTACCCCGATAATTGCCAAGCAGACCCTTAGAGAGAAGTAAGTGGTGACCAAGATATTTGTCATCATTTTGCATAACTCCCATATGGAGGATATCTATAAATATTCGACGCATGTAAGGATCAAGTTCACGATAGAAGAAAATAGATGAATTGTCAAAGTTTATTTGAGCTCATAAGATTTTAAAATGGGCTTGATTTGTAGGATATTGCGGATAGTGAAGGTCCCAAAAGGATAAGATCAGCTGCAAAAAAAACAAAAAACTGGGAATAAGAATCATATGGTCTATGAAGTTTGATACTCGAATTTAAGTTGTTTCTCTTCATGATAGTGATGTGTTTAGAGAGTACTTCACCACACATAATAAATAGATATGATGAGAGAGGACAATATCTTGTCTTAAGCCTCAACTGGGAGTGAAGGTGTGAGAGGGAATAGCATTTACAAGCACAGAAAAAGTTTGTGGGAGAAGGGATGTGTAGGATTTTTCATTAATGTCAAATGTTGGAGTGTTCCTGAATGGTATGAGTCAATATCGGTGTTTGAATAATGGTTGGAGGGAAGATGTGGTTGGTCTGGTTTGATTTTTTGTTTGGTAGCTGCAAAAATTCTGGCAATGAAAGGATATTTGCTTTCAAAAAAGAAGATTTCATATTTGAGAATATGATATGGAAGATATAGATTTGACTGGAGTAAGAATTATGACAATAAACAATAGGAACCGATGAGGAAATCGGAGTTGGTCCACGAGGTGGAATATTGAATTGGACTCATATGTCTTAAAAAAAATATATTTATTTAAAACGTGAACCAATTCCAATTATCTACACATCATGATCCCACCTCCTATGCGATGTGAGACTAAATTACTAACTCCACTGTCACCCATTTTGAGGGTTCAACCGGAAACGAGATACAATCTAACATAATTGATGCAGATAGAGTAATCCAGCCTATGATTCAAAAGAGTATGAATGCGGACTTTGTGATCCTTAGGCCAGTTATCATTGATCATGGCTGAATATTTTTGATGAGTGCTACATCGTTGAAGCCCATGTCCAAGCCGACCACAAATTAAACAAAATTTAGTCATGAGTCTCTCATATATATGTATATACTAATAAATTTACATGCATGTAAAATAATTTTTTTTATGATATAGTTAAAAATAGTTTAAATATATTTGAATTTAGATTTGTTAAACAATTTTAAAGATAATTTTTCACTTTTAATTAAATTCTAAATTTAGCTTTTATATATATATATATATATATATATATATATATATATATATATATATATATATATATATAAAAGGAGTATTTTTGTTCACCGACCAAAACTACTCATATATAAATAAGCAAGCTAGGAGGGTCTCCTATAGAACACTTCACCCACATTTTGGAAGCCTTTAGCAAACTCTCGATTCGTATAAGTTATGCAGATCCGTCTCGGTGAGACAAAAATTCGTGTGCGTGACAAATAGCTGTTAAGCAACATATTTCAATAAGGATCAAGGGATAACAAAAATTAATTTCGGATAGAACAATCCGAACCAAAATTTGTCCGTCATTCTGTAAATGATGTCTGACAACAACAAAGTCTTTAATCCGAACTTCTTTGGGGATCGGCTTGTAAAAGCTGTTTTCCCCTCAGATGGAAAATGATTCTGATTGTTACTAAGCTACATACTAGGTTTATGCTTATACTCGGCATTTCTTCGACTTACGGATGGCAAGTTCGTTCCCCCAAGAGATGCTTATATCGACTGAGTTACTACATACAAAGCATGCATTTCCTCATTGGCATGTTACATATTCAAGTTGTCTGAGCTGGTTTCGTACTATACTTGGTTCTCAATTTGATAAGTTCGTCTAATTTTGATAAACTTTTCAAACTAAGCTCCTTCTCCTCCTCATAAAGGCTTGATTTGGTCCATGTCTAGTAGAGATGGACACGGTTCGAATCTCTTTTTTGACATTGTTCGTCGTCCGAAGAAAAAAAAAAAAACATAAAAGAATTGATTTGTAATTGCTTATCATTGCTGCTTATGCTTTTTCTAAAAAACAATCCTCAAAAATGTTTGTTAAAAACTGTTGATCAATTTTATTTTAACAACAATTGGTTCAATTTTGAAACATCTTTCGTTGAAAGGGTGCTTGTTCAAAATTATTTCTGCTACTGCTGTATCAAAAGCAGCAACAATCAAAAATAGACATAATTCTTCACGGCAGAAAAATTATTATGAATATGAGCAGAAAAAATTGTTCTCTCTGGTCTGCTTTGCTCTCACACACACAAAAAAAAAAAAGATTTCCGTCCCTCTTATTAATAAGATTTTGTAAATATATTTTACTTTTATCTGTTTATTAGACTTATATTTTCCTTTTTGTTACCTAAAATAATTGTTTTATTACGAAAAACAGTCATCAACTATTTTATGTGACGGAAAAAAGAAATGGAAGGGGAAGAATGTAGTAAGTATATATTTTTATGGCTTAATTGTAACTTGATACCCTCAACTATTTTCGTTTTTCAACTTAATACCTTAAACTTTTTTTTTTCAACTTGATACCCTGAAATTTTTTTGGACAATAATGTCCCTGCTCAAAACTAAAAACTACTCCCAACCTCCTCCTACTCTCCAAGGGTATTTTCGGAGGGGAGATGGAAGGATAAGGGTATTTTTGAATTTTTTAAATTTTAGGGTATGAAGTTGAAAATGTAAAATAATTGATAGTATTAAGTTGTTGAGTAAAAAAGTTTAGGGACTTTTTGGATAGAAGTAACTCTTTGAAAGTGTAAAAGTGCACTTACAACAGGTTAAGTTACAGTGCACTTGCAGCAAATGGCACTTTCCAAAATGTGTTTGGACATAGGACTTTTTGTCTCCTGCAAGTAGAAGAAAAATGAGTTTGGTATTTGGATAGTTGTTGAAAGTGGAGAGAAAATGAGTTTGGTTGTTTGGATGGTTGTTGAAAGTGGATATTGGGATTGGAGATAATTAAAAAACACATTAATTATCATAATTAAATAAATCAAATTATAATTAAATTTTTACTAATTAAATTTTAAAGAATCTTATGTTCAAAGAATCAATTATAATTAAATTTTTAATTATTATTATTAGTAGTAGCAACACTATCATTGTTATTATTGTAAAATATATGTTAATTTTTTAACTAAATGTGGTTATGCACTTCTTCTTCTCCCCCCCAAAATACAGAACCAGCCCTAGCCGACCCTTCATTTTCTTTTCCATACATCCGACCCTCTCTCCTTCTCCATACATCTCCTTCTCCCTCCATTTCCTCCTCCAAATCCTATATCCTGAAACCCCCACCGCCTCCTCTACCGCGAACCCTAGCCGACCTCCGCCGTCGCCTGGCGTGCTCACCCACTCCAGCCGTGGGATTCCGGATCTTTTGTGGTGAAGCTCGACGACAAGGAACGACATCATCGACGGCGATTCGGATCTTCTGCGGCGGGCAGCGGCTCCAGCAGCGACGGGGATCCGGATCGACTCCAGCACCGCCTTCACCAGCCGGAGAACTCACTTTATTTTTCAGTTGTCCACTTTTCTAGCAGTGGACTCTCACTTACTTCACAGTTTCTTCAAGAAAATTGGGGAGGTGAAATTGATGAAAAAAGGAGGGACAGGAACTGCAACCTTTCAAATCAAGCAAAAATTCTTCACTTTCAACCTTGCAACCAAACGGCTGAACTCTCGCGAGTTCAGTCCAGTTGCAAATTTTTGCTCACTTTCACTCCACTTTTATCAAACCAAACAGGCCCTTAGAGTATGAACTTGAAAAATCGAAATAATTGAGGGTATCAAGTTGCAATTAAACCTATTTTTATTAGTAAGTGGGACCAAAGTAAAAAAAAGGGGCTAAATTGTAACTTGATACCCTCAACTATCACTATTTTTCAACCTGATACCCTCAACTTTTATAGGTACAAACTTAATACCCTGAAAATATTTTGGATCAATTTGCCCCTTCCCTTCTCACCCCAAACCCCCACACCTCTCTCTTCGGCTGCGGGTGGCAGCGATCGCACGCGCGCGAGCGGATGGCAGGTGCGAGCAAGCGACGAGCGCAGAGACGCTCGGGGGCACGACGAGTTGGGCAACACACGAAAAGGTGCGGGGCAGAGCGCGGTGTAAGCCCCCTGGATTTTAGGGTTATTTTAATTTTAAAATGAATTATTTTCGATAAATATTTTTATTATAATTAGTTTTTATCATTAAATATACGTTTCCGTGGCTTTGATTTTTGGAGCGCTAGAGATGTCAACCTCTCGAAACGTTCTTCATGAGATTTGATCTAGACAATTTTACCTTCATGTTGATATATCATGTCCCACTCAGACACACCATCTTGTGCTTCATTTTTATCGTACAACTTTTCTGACACAAGACCCAATCTTGATTCACCCCACGGAGTCACATTTATTTTCGACTCGAATTGGGGACACCGTTTCGACCAAAACTAGTCGACCCAAAATATGGACATGACCCACATTAAGCCTACTACGTACGTGCCACTTGCGTGCCATCCAATTGAGCTCCCATATTCTATTATTTTATCAATGATTATAAATGACTTAATTTGTAGTTATAACCATACCTAGCCCAATCTTAATCCAACCTAACCAAAATGAACCCAACCCAAACCACATTTGAATCCATCATGACCAACCAAACACACAACGCCACTCACTCCCTCCAAAATACCAAACACCATAAGCTGACACTACCCTAGGACCAATGGATAAACCTATTCCCATGAACCCACATTTTGGGTAAGCCCTCAACTCCTTTTTACTCATACACCCTATTTTCGGACAAACCTAATGGGGGATCAATAAATGTGAGCAGCTCACATGTTGACCAATACACACACAACATTCACATTAAAGGCTTTCTCTCTTTAACACTCAACCTCACAATTAATACACAACCTCTCTACTCTCTCCCCTTTATTTTAAATGTCACGACCCGCACCCGTTTTTTTCGGGATATGAGATGTGTCCAAGCCAGCCTACGCCGCAGAGTCGGCGGTAGAACGCTTGTCACGGTCATGATGGTCCAAAATCACAAATAATGCTCATTAACAAAGATTAATTCAATTTACAATATTTACAAGTTTTACATTTGCAGAAAAATACAAACTTGTACAAATATTGGAATGACTACAACTCCGCTATCTAGCTAGTTTCTAGGCTTTTGTCTGCAAGTATACCCGTATCTTCCAATGCTAAGTGAATCCACTAACCTAAAAAATATTGGTTTCCAGTCACGAATGGAACGAGCACAATTCACTGAATGCAATTTCAATAAATGAAAATGACTATACAACAGAGGTTAGACATCAATTACATATTTTTGAAAATAAACGAAAAAGACGAAAAATCAGTAGCAAATAAATAGACAAAATACTTTCCTCCAACTGTTAGAAGTACCTTTGATATGTGATCAGTCTGGGATACTACACCGCGAGGTCTACGAGGTCTACTTGCACGAAAAATAAACAATGTCTACGAGGTCTACTGCCAGAAAATAAACAATGTCCACGAGGTCTACTTGCAGAAAATAAAAAATATCTACGAGGTCTACTGCATGAAAATAAACACTGTCTAAGAGGTCTACTGCATGAAAATAAACACTGTCTACGAGGTCTACTGCATGAAAATAAACAATGTCTACGGTCGGATCACACATCCTTGGTACTTCTCATTCCCGACTCAACAATTTATAATACAATATAAAAATCACATAACCAATGGCCAATCAATGAAATATAGTGAAGATCAATATCGAAATGCAGATAATAAACTGTACTCGCCTGTGGTCCTTTGCTGGTGAAACCGATAATCCAAACCACTCAGTGTGCCACAAAAGTCAAAATCCGTACAACAGTCTCCAGATGCTGAAATAAATATTACCAATATTCTTAGAATAGTAAAATTAGCTAGAATTGTATGTCCTTAAGACCAATTTTGGACACATGGGCAAAACGGTAATTTCGGGTCAAAATGGTATCCGCCGTTGGACCTGCTTTGCACCGAAAAGTGTGTCAGGGTCAATGGTCTCTAAAGCCATCAAACTACATGTCTATGAATTTGTTTTGATGATACGAACCCAAAGGAATGTCCAATTTTGGATTCCGGTGGGCTGTGCACAAAATCGTCGGTTAAATCGGACCGTATGGCCCACAAAACGACGATCCATTCAACTGTCTCAGAATTAGACCAAACTTGGCATACAGGACCAGAAAAATGATACGGACCTGTTAGCGCAAGTTTCGTCTCGATCTGACGAGCGTGCACGAAGTAATGGAGAAATTTTTACAGAGGTCGATACGGTGAATTTCGACGGATACGCATCAAATTCGTCGCGCACACGCAACCAATTTGAATTTCGTCAAAGCCTACACGTCCGCAATATTCGTACGCACCTTTCGATGCTTACGGTGCGCGACCACGTCGCCCGGATTGGCGGGATGCACGTCGTATCGAGGGTTTTTCTAAAGTTTTTAATATTTTAAAATAGGTTTTTATCCGTTTTGGACGTCCGATTTCTCGACGCACAGTCGACGAAATTCGATTCTACAAGAAGGGATTCGAAGCCCTATAGGTTGTCCAGGATTTCTGTAAATTAGTTTCTTAAAACTGTCGATAGACTGACAGGAAGTCGCCTTCCAAAACGGTGTTTAAACTAAACAATTGTTCTGTTTTATAGCAGGTTTTTCGGCAACTTTGGGTTCGATTTACGACGCGTACGGTGGAACTTAAATAGAAATAAATGAAGGGATTAGGAGAGGGTCATGTTGGGAACATACCAGATCGAACGGTTCGTGAAACGACCCATTATCCGCGACAAAAAATCGCTGCGAAGGCAGCTTCTTCGCAGCACTGCTGCTGTCCTGTTTGATCCGCGCGCGCGCTCCCTGGCCGATTTCGGCCGCGTGTGGTGGCGGCGCCGGCGACGAGCAATCCTGGGGTGGCTGGTGGTTATGTCAGGGAGGCTCTGGGTTGATCTCGAGATTAACTCTTTAGGGTTAAGGTCGAGGATTGGAGAGTTTCTAACTCTCGGCTATTACATATATACTGACTTGTTTGTGGGCGCAATTTTGTGGCCCCCTGGGCTATCGGCCTGTAGCTGCTTCCTAGGTCTACTGTTCGGAACAATGTGTTTTCTTTTTCTTTTTTTTTCTTTTCTTTCTTTAACCATTATTAATAACTAATCTTATATATATATATATATATATATATATATATATATATATATATATATATATATATATATATATATATATATATATATATATATATATATATATATATATATGAATCTCTATATATTGATATATATACTAATAATATCATAAAATCTAAATAAAACTCATTATTATCCACTATTAGCGTAGGGCCTATTTACATAAATACGAATATATGTATATATACAACATTTACTTGACAAATAATATAACCAATAATAATAATATTTATATTATATAATAATAACCTCAATAATATCGATAATAATAATAATAATAATAACAATAACGAATAAATCGATAATGGTGTATATACCATTTCGTACAGTCTAATAATCCCCAGAATGTACGAGGACCTATTTTATACAAAAGTCACTGAATATCACTAATAATAATATTTATAATATTTAAATTACGAATACTTAGGAATATTCATTAAATTATTAAACAGAATACAACACACTCATACCAAATTATATCAATACGGATGTCATTGAACGAACCGCATGACTACATGGGCTTGGGGTTGCTTTGGGTCCAACCTGGACTAGTTCAGTACAACTGGGTTCCCCAAAACTCAATAATATAAATAATAAATAAATAAAACTTCGGTAAGGGTTAAGTCGTAACTTGGCCTGGTTTTCCTAATTAGGACACACTCATGACTGGGCTTTCCCTACCAGGGCTAATACACTAGTCTAAGCACGCCAGTGCACTGTCCGTGCCACGATTTTAGTCATCTTGTATTCTAAAACTCCACCATGGCTAAAGTCATCTACCGTAATAATTAACTAAATAATTAGTTATAAAAATTGTAAAAGTTACCATTTAATTAAAATAAATAAATAAAAATATATTATAAAATTTCGGAAAGAGGGGTTACAAATCTATCCACCTTAAAATAATTTCGTCCTCAAAATTTAAGGAAAGAGTCCATCAGCTATGATAGAAGACGGTTTCCATTACCAATCATCTATTCTCATGGTCATTTCGTATTACGAATCCTTGAGAATTTTTACCCACCTTTGGTCACGCTACTCCCTCAAAGCTATGTCACTAAAACTTTATATCCAAAAATTGCTACCAATATATATATCTATTGTATGTGGCATCTATAATCCTCTCTTATCTATCAAGCAACCCAAAAATTTAACAAGCAACAAATTTGTACAAGTAGCTGAGAATATTGGTAAATTCTAATAAGCATGACCATTCGTCGCTCCGAAATAGGAAGGACATAAAAATAAGGAAAAACAATCGAGGGTAAAAAAAAATAAAATTTCTAGAGCGGTAGAGATTATCCAATGCTGTAGATGGAATGAAAGTTTATGAACCATTGACCTATTTTGCTAGATCGGGCTACTCTAGTCCAGTCACTTGCTAAGTCTAAGAACCCTTCGTTTCTTAGAGGGGCTTACAATCCGTGTAATACAGAAGTTCCTTCTCGAAATTCTAAACAAGGTTCCATAATAGAACGGAATTTGAGACATCCAGGTTATGATCTTTTCCGTGGTTATTTAAACACACGAGCAAGGGATAAAATACAATACAAGATCGTATCGCGACTTCCAGGTAAATGGGATAATGGTTACGAATGACACCACATTCTAAGAGGTAGAGATTACATAATAGGTATAGGGACCTATTTCAAATAGTTCGGTTTCATAGTCCAATTATACTGGTATGCATGGATGGTTTTACTGGGTCTTAATGGATTTCCTGATTGGACATCAATCGTTGGTTGGATGAACCTTGGATTCCAATCTATATAGACTGGACAAGATCCCTATGTTAAAACTATTTCTACTAGGTTAGGACAACCTAGAATAGGTTTCCACCCAAGTGGTTGAGCTAGTTGCCAGTCAGGTTGGTTAGCTAGGTTCCTAAAGCCCAAATTGCGCCTTCAGTGACTTTTGTGTTTAAGTCGCACGAGAAGACACAACTGTGTGGCACACTAATGACATGTGCGTAGTAGGCTTCGAGAAGATCACCACCATATATTGGGTCGAAGGGTTCGAGTCGAGGTTGAGTCTCTAATTGTAGTCGGGAAATATACGATCATTACGGTAAGGGTTATAGCTAGTCCTTTTGACCTGAAAGTCGTACCTTAAAAATAGAGTATAAGGGGATGTGTTTGCGTGGGACATGATATACCTAGATGAAGGTGGACTCGTCTAGATCTTGCATATAAAATTTGTTAAAAGGTAACAGCTGGTCTCGTGCTTCGATTATTAATGACACGACCGGGGACACAAAATGATTTAAATGGAAAGTAGGAGTCCATGGGGCACTAATTATCATCATAATGGAAATCATTCTAATCAATCGAAAATCCTCGTATATCCTGAAATTTTAGAAGGCTTACAGTCTACCCACCTTAGAAGCTAGGACATGGTTTTAGGAATAATGAGGTTAGAAGAATTCCTAAGTCCGGTTATTGTACCCTGACTCTTGTTAACAAAGAATAAGGCACGGCGTAACGGAATAGGTAGTTATAAGTCAAGTCAAGGATCGTTCCTCAATAAAAGAAAAACGAGTGGGTACAACGACACATGGTCGATAAAATAGAATGACCTACTCGTCCACAGTATACAAGAGTTATCGACGGGGTAACCAACTCTAAGGCACATCTTATGAAAAGATTTCTAATAACTAAGTCGTGAAATTCTATTGACGCCAAGCCTGCCAGACTATTGTCACAAGAGTTGTAGTGATCATGTATTGCTGTTGACCACTGGTAGATCATAATATGACAGGGTATTTTGCTACGGATACTGGCCAAGCTAGTGAGGGTGATATTCTAATGCTAAATCACGTCTCAAAATAAGTTGTGTAACTAGAATAATATCTGTTAGATCCCTAATCTCGGAATGGGTGTCTACCATAGTCACAGTAAATGATTGTCCTTACCCTTGTCTATTCATCTCATATCTAAACTGTGGGCTTTGGTCGAGGAAGAATTGGGTTAAGGCTTAAGGGTTGCTAGTTAGAGCAAGCTTCAAGCAATTAATTAAGGCCTCACAATAATTGTTTTCTTGTGAACATAGTCTCCTAGGTTGGCAATTTGACTAAGGGTAAAACCTAATCATTCTCAAGTTCAGATGGCTAGAAGGTCCCAATAGCAGTTTGGGGGTCGAGAGGAGAACGAGTAACTCAATCACATGGCTGGCCGATGATAACTACACTTGTGTATACAACTCCCATAGTCATGGGGATACTCGGTATCTCTCTACCAATTATGAACTTTCGTCTTTCCAAATCAGTGAAAAACAATAAGGAGTTCAAGAAAGATGTCACTGAATACAATTTTGTGGTTCAAAGGCGAATGTATAATTCAAGAGAAATTATCAATAAGTCGCGGATGAGATCTAGAGACATCTACATCTCAATCTATGTTAGTGGACGTCCCCAATAAACAGATGTCTTAAATCAAACTCGATAAAAGAGTAAGCTTGCAAGACTAGGCTGTAATAGCAGCATTGGTTAAAATAGTCAAAATACAAGTATACGAGATTTTGAAAGAAGGTACAAGTAGTTCGAGTTTTATGAGAATCAAAATCTTACCCGGTGTTCTTGCTTATACAGTCTTCCCACTATCTTCTTATCCATAAGGCCTTGGTCGACTAATGGGTTCTGGACCCCTATATTCTATATTCCAGGTGAACCTATTAGCGTCAGTTAATTACCTCGTCATTAGATCACAAAGGCCATGGAATGCTAGGTTGGGAGACCTGCTACCCAACTTGCAGAACTTCCACTAGTATTGGCTTTGGATCTTATGGGACACACAGGGCATCTTCCTATCCTCTATAGTATCCTAGACTTGTAATCATGTCTGAAGTCATTTCACCGGGGATTATGCCTCGCCCGTATACTCTGGCTGTGGTAAACCCTTGGTTCCGTAATTCAGATGTGATATGCTATCGGATACTCTAACTTATATTGACACAAGGGTAACTACGATCAAAGAGGATCACTAGCCATAGTTTTTAATAACATTTTATAACCTACATTTTCTTAAACAAATTCAACTCTAGGGGTCGTGCCTTGCCAGTGCGCTGCTGGCTGCAGTGAATCCATAGCCTCCATAATTTAAGTTAATGGCGACAGTGCGATGTTGTCCTGCCATTATGAGTTAACTAACATTCTTTATATCTGTAAAAATTTATGAGCTTCTAGAGATTCGAACAAGTTGACCATGAAATAGAGCGTAAGTATTTGCCCTATCGTTCATACCCCTTTAAAATAAAAGATTTAACAGGGAGGAATATATAAAGACAAGGATACAAACATTCTAATATCTATTTCGTGTGTATTCAAACCACTGAGGAAAAAAAACTTTGAATCGAAACTAACTCGAGGTCCGTATATGGATAACAAAATTAGAAATTTTATAAAATAATGATTCTTAGGGCAAAATAGGAACTAAATAGGCAATTTGGGCTAAGACATGACGATGATGTCTAAACAGACAAAGAGGAGGAATTGCACAATTTATCAAGGTTAGTTCATTAGTCCTATGAAGCCCGGTCTCACCAAGTGAATAATCTATCCACATTGGATCATATCGTCATATCAAGGGGTAATAGTGTACCTATGAGGATCTGAAAAACTATCCAAATTAATAATTTCCATCAAAATCGCATGGCCTAGACTACCCATCGGTAAACTTGTATAAGGGACTCATAGTCCTAGTCATTCTCTTAAATTAAATTAATTTCTAATTTATGAATGAGAATTTTCTAGTCGTAGGTTCGCAATAGTACAACTAACTTAAGTACTATCACGAGTTCGCATGATTTGCGAAAACGGACCTGCATGGGCCACCACAAAAACCTGTCACGACCCGCACCCATTTTTTTGGATACGAGACGTGTCCAAGCCAGCCTACGCCGCAGAGTCGGTGGTAGAACGCTGTCACGGCCATGATGGTCCAAAATCACAAATAATGCTCATTAACAAAGATTAATTCAATTTACAATATTCATAAGTTTTACATTTGCAGAAAATACAAACTTGTACAAATATTGGAATGACTACAACTCCGCTATCTAGCTAGTTTCTAGGCTTTTGTCTGTAAGTATACTCGTATCTTCCAATGCTAAGTGAATCCACGGCTAACCTAAAAAATATTGGTTTTCAGTCAGGAATGGAACGAGCACAATTCACTGAATGCAATTTCAATAAATGAAAATGACTATACGACAGAGGTTAGACATCAATTACATGTTTTTAAAAATAAACAGAAAAGACAAAAAATCAGTAGCAAATAAATAGACAAAATACTTTCCCCCAACTGTTAGAAGTACCTTTGATATGTGATCAGTCTGGGACACTACACTGCGAGGTCTACGAGGTCTACTTGCACGAAAAATAAACAATGTCTACGAGGTCTACTTGCAGAAATTAAACAATGTCTACGAGGTCTAATTGCAGAAAATAAACAATATCTACGAGGTCTATTGCATAAAAATAAACAATGTCTACAATGTCTACTGCATAAAAATAAACACTGTCTCCGAGATCTACTGCATGAAAATAAATACTGTCTACGAGGTCTACTGCATGAAAATAAACAATATCTACGGTCGGATCACACATCCTTGGTACTTCTCATTTTCGACTCAATAATTTATAATAGAATATAAAAATCACATAACCAATGGCCAATCAATGAAATATAGTGAAGATCAATATCGAAATACAGACAATAAACTGTACTCGCCTGTGGTCCTTTGCTGGTGAAACCGATAGTCCAAACCACTCAGTGTGCCACAAAAGTCAAAACCCGTACAACAGTCTCCAGATGCTGAAATAAATATTACCAATATTCTTAAAATAGTCAAATTAGCTAGAATTGCCTGTCCTTAAGTCCAATTTTGGACACAGGAGCAAAACGATAATTTCGGGTCAAAACGGTGTCCGCCGTTGGACCCGCTTTGCACCAAAAATCGTGCCAGGATCAATGGTCTCTAAAGTCATCAAACTGTATGTCTAAAAATTTGCTTTGATGATACGAACCCAATGGTATGTCCAATTTTGGATTCCGGTGGACTGTGCACAAAATCGTCCGTTAAATCGGACCGTGGGGCCCGCAAAACGGCGATCCGTTCAACTGTCTCAGAATTAGAGCAAACTTGGCATACAGGACCAGAAAAACGATACGGACCTGTTGGCGCAAGTTTCATCTCGACCTGACGAGCGTGCACGAAGTAATTAAGAAATTTACACAGAGGCCGATACGGTAAATTTTGACGGATACGCATCAAATTCGTCGCGCACACGCAACCAATTTAAATTCCGTCAAAGCCCACACGTCCGCAATATCCGTATGCACCTTTTGATGCTTATGGTGCGCGACTACGTCGCCTGGATTGGCAGGACGCACGTCGTATCGAGGGTTTTTCTAAAGTTTTTAATATTTTAAAACAGGTTTTTATCCGTTTTGGACGTCCGATTTCTCGACGCACAGTCGACGAAATCAGATTCTACAAGAAGGGATTCAAAGCCCTATAGGTTGTCTAGGATTTTTGTAAATTAGTTTCTCAAAACTGTCGATAGACTGATAGGAAGTTGCCTTCCAAAATGGTGTTTAAACCAAACAATTGTTCTGTTTTCTAGCAGGTTTTTCGGCAACTTTGGGTTCGATTTACGACGCGTACGGTGGAAGTTAAATTAAAATAAATGAAGGGATTAGGAGAGGTTCATGTTGGGAACATACCAGATCGAACGGTTCATGAAACGACCCATTATCTGCGACGAAAAATCGCTGCGAAGGCAGCTTCTTCGCAGCACTGCTGCTGTCCTGTTTGATCCGCGCACGCGCGCTCCCTAGCCGATTTCGGCCGCGTGTGGTGGCGGCGCCGACGGCGAGCAATCCTGGGGTGGCCGCTGGTTATGTCAGGGAGGCTCTGGGTTGGTCTCGAGATTAACTCTTTAGGTTTAAGGTCGAGGATTGGAGAGTTTCTAACTCTCGGCTATTACATATATACTGACCTGTTCGTGGGCGCGATTTTGTGGCCCCTGGGCTATCGGCCTGTAGCTGCTTCCTAGGTCCACTGTTCGAAATACTGTGTTTTTTTTCTTTTTTTTTCTTTTTCTTTCTTTAACCATTATTAATAACTAATCCTTTATATATATATATATATATATATATATATATATATATATATATATATATATATATATATATATATATATATGAATCTCTATATATTTATATATATACTAATAATATCATAAAATCTAAATAAAACTCATTATTATCCTCTACTAGCATAGGGCCTATTTACATTAATATGAATATATGTATATATATTTACTTGACAAATAATATAACCAATAATAATAATATTTATATTATATAATAATAACCTCAATAATATCGATAATAATAATAATAATAATAATAATAATAATAATAATAATAATAATAATAATAATAATAACAATAACGAAATTCAATAAATCGATAATAGTGTATATACCATTTCGTACAGTCTAATAATCCCCAAAATGTACGAGGACCTATTTTATACAAAAGTCACTGAATATCACTAATAATAATATTTATAATATTTAAATTACGAATACTTAAGAATATTCATTAAATTATTAAACAGAATACAATACACTCATACCAAATTATATCAATACGGATGTCATTGAACGTACCGCATGACTACATGGGCTTGGGGTTGCTTTGGGTCCAACCTGGACTAGTTCAGTACAACTGGGTTCCCCAAAACTCAATAATATAAATAATAAATAAATAAAACTTCGGTAAGGGTTAAGTCGCAACTTGGCCTGGTTTTTTTTTTAATTAGGACACACTCATGACTGGGCTTTCCCTACCAGGGCTAATACACTAGTCTAAGCACGCCATTGCACTGTCCGTGCCACGATTTTAGTCATCTTGTACTCCAAAACTCCACCATGGCTAAAGTCACCTACCGTAATAATTAACTAAATAATTAGTTATAAAAATTCTAAAAGTCACCATTTAATTCAAATAAATACGGGGACGGACTAGGCCAGCTACTCCATATGAGGTACGTAACGTCATACGGCGATCGTGGCTGTCGAGAGACTAGGGGGTACATGCTACAATCAAGTCTCCTATGGTCTCATAGAGTTCTATGTCTCAATCAATCAAATCACATCAGCAAATAAATGAACATTGAAGATAAAGCAGTAAGGCGTCCCCGACGCTTCATCAAAATGATCATGAGAGACTAGCTTTATAATTTAGCTATCTCAGAGAGTCAGGAGTACAAAAATTATGCACAGCTGCAGTCTGTTTAATTACAATTATGTACTGACACAAAATATCGAGTAATCCGGCTAACAGGTGCCGGTGGCTAAACGCCGCAAAAGTATAGACAGGAGTGGTGGAGAAGAAACCCACTCGAGTCCCCGAACCGCCATGCTCCTAGTATGCACCATGGATGTCAGGGAGGAAGATCGTGTCCTCCGGCTCTGCTACGAGATCTGGCCAAACAAAACCAGCGGGGTCAGCCCCGAATAGCAAGTACCGCCAAAGGGGCACAAGAGTTAAGATTAAAAACCCAGTTAATAGAATGATTGATAATGGTAATACTTATGCTACTATTATAGGGTAACGCAACATCTTCGAACCCATATGGCACCCTTACAACCAAACAAGGACAAAAGGTGCCGCATGGAGTCGGGACGTGTCGTACTTTATAACATTCACATAAGTTAATAGGTATAAGCAATAAAATCTCCTGATCGTGACTTCGGTCGATAGCCTATCGCAGCACAATAACCAACCCAACAATCAAATAAGAACATGGGTTGGATCATGTACCATGATAGACCATGTTCCTCAGTCATTCACAGAAGTAGCACTTCACAACCAGAATAAGTCTTCCGTTCATAACTTCGGTCCACAGCCTGTCATAGTACGATAACCAACCCAACAATCAAACAAGAACATGGGTTGGATCACGTACCATGACAGTCCGCTTCCTTCAGTTATTCACGGAAGGCAATAGGATATAAGCAAGTCGTTTTCACGGCCAATCAAGTCTACGGGTTTCTAGTGGGACGAGGTTATCCTCGCATCATGTTATGTAGAAAATCCTCAGATCGTATCTTTCCAGCAAGGCTAGCCAACCCAGGGGTTCGCGTAGACAGGTATGATTGAGCACAGGTCCCTCGTAAGGCCACTTTGCCAAAACATATATTATATAGCAGGAATTAATCGGATACAGTCATCCACTCGTTGCGGATGACACAGTATCCGTGGAGACCAGCCGACGCGTCAAGACAATATCTCAAGGCGGCTGGTGTAACACGATCTCGGGATTCTGCCCTCCCCATGCATCTAGTATATTTAGTTGCCTAGTTTAACCCTAGGTGAAATCTTGGACTCATATGCTGTGGCCTGCATGATTATCCTCCTAAAGTCGTACCTTAGTACGAGTACCCCAAAGAGGATCCATGTCAATCAGTATGTCAACATGTTTTACCCTCCTTAGTGTAATGCATCATTGCAAATACGCCACGTGGAGTTACGAGTCTTTTGTCGAGCATGAACAAGAACTGGGACATTCAGGTACATGTATCAGGTAGGAACACTTTGTTCTCCGGGGTCACATTAGTGCTCATATCATGCTCGGAACAAAAGACGTAAGGATATAAAATGGGCATATACTATCTGATAAAATATCAAAAGCGTACGCACAAAAGCACGCTCAAGGGGTGAAAAGTCACGCAGGCTCACTCAGGCTCACTCAAGGCAGCGTGCGTAAAAAGTCACGCAGACTCAAGGGAAGAGCTGCCTAAAAAGTCACGCAGGCTCAAGGAGAGAGCTGCGTGAAAAGTCACGCAGACTCAAGAAGAGAGCTGCGTGAAAAGTCACGCAAGCTCAAGGAGAGAGCTGCGTGAAAAGTCACGCAAGCTCAAGGAGAGAGCTGCGTGAAAAGTCACGCAAGCTCAAGGAGAGAGCTGCGTGAAAAGTCACACAAGCTCAAGGAGAGACACGCTTCTAACAGGAAGCGTGCTCAAACGGAGCACACTGTTCACTGTCTTCTCCAAACAGCAAGAACACCATGGCTGAACCCAAACTTCAAAGCATCATAACTTGGCCATCCGAACTCCAAATCCAGATTTCCAAAGTTCCAACTTAGGTGAAACTGAATGCTCTTCCACATGGAAGCATCAAAAACCCATTAAATCCAACTAAAGTAGATCAAACCATACAAAATCTGAAAATGATTAAAACCTAGATCTACAAAAATCAAAGCTTCAAAATGGAAATTTCCAAGTTCTAAACTAGTATAGATTGAGAAGAAGAACATATTTTGGCAAATAGTTTTGTAAGAAATCATTGACAAAATTATGGATCCATCTCTTGAGCAAGTTGGTACTTGCCTTGGTTGGTGGAGGAAATATTTGGTTGGTGGAGGAAGTAAATGAGAGGAGAGAGAATGAGATGAGTATATATAAAGATCTTGGACCCATGGGTTCATGATGAACCAAAGGGTTCATGATGAACCATTGGTGAACCAAGAATAGGTTACCCAAATGAGCCAAAACTGTAGGCCCAAATGCAGAAAATAAATTAGGAAATAATATTTTGTCAAATATTTTTGGGAAATACATGAAGAAATACAGCATAATAAATATAGTATAAATAAAAGGTAAATACAATTTATCGGTTTACGTATTAAAATACGTATTCCAGATATATATATATATGGATGTGTGTATATGGATATGTGTGTGTTATATATATTTAGAGGGATAGATAGATATCTAGATAGATATATAGATAGATATCTAGTTATATATATATATATATATATATTTTTTTTTTCTAGTTATATATATATATATATATATATATATATATGGAGATATATATATTATATATATATATATATATATATATATATATATATATATATATATATATATATATATATATATATATATATATATATATGGAGATATATATATATATATATATATATATATATATATATATATATATATATATATATATATATATATGAAGTATATATATATAGGAAGAAGTAGAAGGAGATGAAAAAGAAGAAAAAGAGCAGCCACAGCAGCAGCTGTGCTGCAGTAGCAGCAGCAGCATCAGACCTGGCTGCTGCCAGGTCTGAATTCCCCCCCCTTTGGGCCTTTAAGGCTATAAACCCCCCCCCTTTCACCTATACATATAGGTATATATATATATATATATATATATATATATATATATATATATGTATTATATATGGTTAAAATCGTAGAGAAGAGTAGAAGAAGATTATGGAATGAGAAGTTAGGAAAGAATTAGAGGTTAGGAGGAAAGATTGAAAGAAGTTAGAAGAATAGGAAAAAGGCTAGAATAGAAATAGGGAAAAACCGAGTTAGAGGGCGAAATGGAGCTCGGAGTATCCGATTGAGTTGAAACTTGGCGTGGGGCATGAATACGTGATTTAGATTTTGCGGGTAGGCTTCCGGGTGGAATTCGGGGTTGTAGGGCGCCCGTATCGCGCCGTATCGGTGCGTATCTTAAAATATTCAAGATTTTGACAACGGGGCGTATCATGGACCGAATGTCCACGTTACCTAGGTATTTTGATAGATATATATGTATAGGCTAGTACCTTACTACCCTAGGGAGCTCGGGTCAAAATACCAAGTGTAGGTAGGCTAACTGGATAGTTGTCGAAGCTAGAATTTTACCCTTTTTAAGGGTAAAATAGGATATTGGCCTACGGCCAAGATATGAGTTTCGAAGTCCAAGATGGACTTGGATATGGGTTGTAGAGGTTGGTAATAGTTAGAAATAGTCGCCTAGACCTAGTCTTGGCCCCGGTTGACTACGGTTGACTTTTTGGACCAAAAGTCAACTATGGGTCGCGCTTTACCCAAATTAGTCCCGATTTTCATTAGACTTGTGTAGTTGACCAAAAGTCAACTATTAGTCACCATTGACCATGGTTGACCTAGAGTTGACCAGAGTTGACCAGAGTTGACCAGTTGACCAAAAGTCAACTGTAGGCCAATTCTTGATCCCGTTTGACTTTCTTCGACTTGTTTTGACCCGTGATGACTGGTATGACCTAGGATTGACTTGGTTAGGCTTAGATTGACTTGATATAACTTGATTTGACCTAGATTGACTTGACAGGACTTAGTATGACTCAGTGAGACCTAGTTTGACCTAGATTGCATATCATTCATTGTAAATCATTCCTAAACTTGTTTAAACCTAAATTAACTTACAGTATCTCATATTTAGGTCTTCTGATACCGCTCTGAGCATTGATATATCATACAGCTCAGGACAGCAGGCGAGTACATTCACTGATAGTTTTTATTGTCTTGATATTTGCTATATCCGATTCAGTCGTAGTTTCTTACTTGATTCTCAGACACGATAGTTCACGGACTAGTATTGTCGGATTCCTGTCATGAGATGTCATTCCTGAATTTCTTGGGATACTGGTACTTGCTTAGTCTTGATTCTTGTACTTGTATTGACGCCGATTCCTGAAGAGGACTTGCTCCCCTCTTTGGGAATCCCGCGTCATGACGTGCTATGTCCGGATCCGTATACTATTCGGGGAATGGGGAATATTATAGATAGTGTGATCAATGCCCACCTTGAGTTACTACTTGTATCATAGCTATATCCTCACCTCACGATGGGTATAGCCTGACCTGTGCTACTACTTGCTCCATAGCTTACCATCCCGGCTGGGCCGAGTCCACGTACTTGTAGCCGGTCGGCTGGAAGCCTGATTCTTGACCCATACCGATCACATTAGGCTATAATATTCGAGGCACATTTTATATTTACTTTTCCTGTCATATATCCTGTTCTGTTCTATATTTCAGTACTTTCTCACCATGCATGATATACAGTTACTCACATGCTCTATATGCCTTTACATTGTACCTTGTTTTGGAGACTAAGTTCTGCTCGGGAGAAGAGTTACAACCCCGATCCTTGTTTGGTTTAAGGGTTATAACTCGGCTTCCGAATGGTTTCCAAGTCTTCATATATCTTTGTCTCATAGTTCATTATACTGTCTCTTATAGAACTTGTCAATTCATATGGAACTGCTGTTAGTGTTTTTACTTGCTCATTTTCCTGACAGGATACCGTTATGATATATTATAGATGATTCTGATACGGACTGCTCGACCTATTATGGGATCGAGTTAGATGGAGTAGCTTTGGATCATGGCCTTATAGTAGAGCCACTAGATTTTGTACTTCCAGAGTAGTATAGGTTAGCTAGGTTTGACTGGACTGCGATCCAGCTAGCTTATCAGACTGTAGTTCTATATTCTATTTTGATACCCTGTGATGTATATATTTGGGCTTGTATTGGACTCTGCACTTATTTACTCTTTCATCTATCATATGTCTTTCCTCTGAGCTATCTACCTTAGTTTTATTCTGTGATTGAGACTGTATTGATATGTCACCTCCATTCGGAGAGTATATACTGTACAGGTACATTTTAATTGTTAGTCGTAGGTATTTACAGACGTTATATACAGCGTTCTACCGCCGATTCTGCGGCGTAGGCTGGACGTACCCACTTCTCGTACCGCTAATCAGGGTGCGGGTCGTGACACATTTTTGTGGTGGTCCATGCAGATCCAGTGTCGCAATTAGTGCGATCTCGTAATGGTGCTCGACTTAGAGTACTAATTACGAGCCTGCGATTAGGACGTAGGACCTAGGATATGATAGGAGTTTCTCAATCACACCTAGAAAATTTCTGATCTTTTGATTATCATGATTATTCACCTTGTATTAAATTAACTGTCCTTCTTTGATAATCTACTCATGTGCCATATTGATCTTTTTGTTTCAATTCGTCTCCAGGATGACGAAGACGCATCCGCAGGCCTCTGGATCGAGTAGCTTGCCTGAGAGATCTGATCATGCCGAGGAGGAGGTTCATGGGACTGCCCCCAGTGATTCTACTATTCCAGAGACCCAGGCAGTTGCACAGGAAGGTCTACCACCTCCACCCCAGAGGGTTAAGACCGTTCTTCCAGAGATACTGCCGCCAGCACCACCGATACCGACGGATACACATCACATATTCCTTCTCCTTCAGCAGATGATGGAGACACAGCGGGCCCAGGCAGAGGCGTCGCAGCGACAGTCGGAGGCGTCACACCGACAGATCGAGATGCTGAGGCAGAGTATGGAGAACTCGCATCAACTTGCCCTGGCAGCAGTAGAGAGAGTGGCACCGGGTATGGTGCAGGGCCCTACTGGCCAGCAGCCGAGCCAGCAGCAGTCCAGGCCGGGGACAGTATTAGACTTTAGGAAGATGAGCTCCAGGGACTTCTCAGGCACGGAGGGCATCCTTTACGCAGACGACTGGCTAGAGGATGCGGAGCGGAGCATGGAGCTGGCAGAGCTTCCTAGAGCACTTTGGGTTTCGGCCGCAGCCAGCCGATTCTTCGACATTGCGCTGACATGGTACCGTACGGATCCTCGTACGTCGGTGAGAGGGCTGACTTGGGAGAACTTCCGGAGGCTCTTCAAGGAGAAGTTCTTCCCGGACGTGGCTCTTACAACACTGGAGGGCCAGTTCGTGGGTCTAGTTCAGGGGAACTCGTCGGTGGACGAGTATGCAGCTGAGTTCTTCCGCCTTAGCAGGTTCGCTCCCGGTATGATCCAGGATGAGGGGCAGAAGGCTCGTAAGTTCTGCAGGGGACTTATTCATGTAGTGCGCACCCGCACCTCGGGTCGCCGAGACGCGACGTTCGATCAGATACTGATGGACGCACAGATCGCAGAGGAGGACTTCGGCCTCAAGCCGAAGAGGAGCGGAGATACTATAGGGGCGAGTTCCAGTGCGGGACCGGCCAAGCGCCCCCACTTTCAGCAGTAGTAGCAGCAGAGGCCATTTCAGCAGTAGCAGCAGAGGCCATTCCAGCTGAAGGGCTGCCCTGCTCGGGCAACCAAGGGAGGCCAGGACAGGGTACAGCCAGCTAGAGGACCAGCGGTTCAGCAGAGGGGTCCTCCACTCCAGACCCAGCAGCAGCGTTTTATCCAGCACCAGAGGGGAGCACCCGTGGGCAGGGTATTCGCTTTGGCAGCAGAGGAGGAGACAGAACCCGTGGGAGATGTTGTTGCAGGTCATGTTCTTCTAGATTCTTTCCCTGCTTTCGCCTTATTTGATTCTGGGGCGACCCATAGTTTTGTGTCTGTTTCTTTTGCTCTGAGACACAATATCATTGCTGAATATATGGGTAGGACTTGTAAGATTATGACCGAGGGAGGTATTATCCTGGTTAATAATATTTGTAAGGGGCGGAGAGTTACTCTGAGAGGCCGGGACTTGAGTGCGTGTCTGCTCGTAATGCTCCTACCGAGGTACGATATGGTACTCGGTATGGATTGGTTGAGCATGCACCATGCTAGCATTGATTGTAGAGGAGGCAGAGTTCTTTTTAGGATGCCGGGTGAGCCAGAGATCGAGTTTGCTCGAGGAGCAGCGGAGCCGGAGGCTGGATTCTGTGGAGCTTTGTTGGCGGGGCAGGATTTGCCACATCCATTGATTGCTGAGTTCTCGGATGTCTTTCCCGAGGAGTTGCCGGGGATGCCGCCAGACAGGGACATTGAGTTCTCCATAGACTTGGTGCCGGGCGCCGAGCCCATCTCGCAGCATGTCTATAGGGTGAACAACAGCGAGTTGATAGAGCTGAAGAAGTGTCATGACCCGCACCCTAGAGTAAGGGCACGAGAAGTGGGTACGTCCAGCCTACGCCGCAGTGTCGGCGGTAGAATGCTGTCCTAGGTCACAACATCTAACAATATATAATATCAGGCAGTTTATACTCCCCGAATGGGGGTGACATAGCAAATGTATACTCAATCATAGCTAAGAAAGAAAGTACGATATGATATAGAACTCAAAAGTGAAGTACAGATAATCAGAAGAGTCTAGTGTCTAAGATAACATCTCAGAAACATTCCGAGTACAAGTCTCAACTACAGAATATGAAAGAATATATACATCTCAAAACAACAACTGAAAGCCAAAAACAATGCTGAAAAGAAAGATAAAGCCTAGCTGACTAGCCTAGACTATGGGAGTAGTATCCTGAACTGCAGCTGGGTCCTCCAGAGGAGCCAGGTCGCAGGTATCGTCTAAGCCTGCTCCGTAATAGGTGGTACAAAGGGCCTCGTCCTCATCCTCTATAATATTTTCAACAGGTCCAGTCAGGACAGGAGCGAGCACAGTACATCTCATGCAGTTCATATCATGGCAGGAAATATAAAGCAGGTAATAGAATAAAATACATGAAACGCTGTAAGAAGATGTACATGAAACAGGAGAGATATTTGATAACTGGAAATATATACATGATAAGTAAGAACAGTAAGTGACTAGTGATTTAGAGTACGAGATGGCATGTAATTGGCTTAGGTTGTACATGATGAACATGAAAGTAACAGAGTGTACATGATGGTAAATCACATGACCATTTATACTCACCCCTACCCACAATTAATACACAAGGATCTAGTCCCGTTACGTTACGTACATGATGTTTTGGTTACACAGGAAACACATGAGGAAACATGAGCGTACATGGAAGAACATGAGAGTACATGAACGTACATGTAAGAACATGAGAGAACATGAGTGTACATGAATAATGCCGAAGCGAGGAATACATGATGTACATGAAACACATGTCATAAAGTATCCGATGCTCCCGCTAAGGGGGATAACATCCCAAGAAGAGATCCGTATAGTACTAATCCGTGATGATAACGTGACAGCATCAAGTAAAAGTAATCTAGAGCGAGAATATAAATCGTGACAAGTATGAAACGATCAGACTATGTACTCGCCTGTATCTGAATGTCCAGTATGAAAAGTACTGCCCGAGGAGTGGTGTCTGGCTCCTAATCAGAGCAACACAAGTCACAACAAGTCCAGAATAGTAAAATGAAGTCCTACTATGCATTCTACATGATTCTAGGTCAATCTAGGCCCAAGTCAACTCTTGGTCAACCCTAGAAGTCAAACTAGGTCCACCTTGTCTAAACTAGGCTAAACTCACTAGCTATGTCTAAATAGGCTATACTAGACTCTAACAAGGCTATACACACAACATTCAAGAATTCATAATACCTATGAATATACACTATATCTATAGATACACAATAAACTATACTAAACATTAGGCTTAAACACTATGCATTCTCACATTAATGTGCATCACACATATATCTATAATACACATATGCATAAAGGCATACAATATACTCATGAAACCTATGGGAAGAGAACATGTGGGTGTGTGCACTTGTGTAGAAAGGTAGCTAACAGTTAGAGTAGTGTGTGTGAGTGATACATATATACCTTTATATAGGCATACATACCCATTATCACAACACTAGTACATTTTATCATGCATCACTACATTGCTATATTACTTGCATACATTGCATACATACATTTATATATATATATATATCATGTACTTATATATGACTTACTATATATAATCTAACACATATACAAAATATAGAAGAAAAGGGAAAAATGAGAGTGTGAGGGTGTATAAAGTGGACTGTGTGTGTGTGTTGGATGTATAGGCAGTTTAGATGGACTGAATTGACCATGGGCTGTGCAAAATAGGCCTACCATATAGTACCATATCAGGGCTGTGGAATCCTGAGAATGAATTGGCTTGAGTACTCAGGTTAACAGTTTAAGTGAAAGAACCTAGGTTCACATTTCAATACAAACTCAGGTTAACAAGTCCTGAACCCTCAGGTATTTGTGTGACAGTGTCTATGTGTGTGTGAGGGTTGATAGAAATATGAAATCAAGTGTGTGTGTACTGTGCAAGTTCTCAGGATTAATCAACCATGTGTGTGTTGACAATTTTCCAGGAAAAATCTCAGGTTTGAAGGCTGTGTGCACTTGTATGGATAACAGTATTACCTAACCCAGATTTCAGGTTAATCATAAACATAGATACATACAGAAAACTAAATTATATGGAACCTATGTGAACCAAACTGAAATCCCAATTTGAATGCCAAGCTAGTCAAGGCAAGTGTCAACATGTTGTAAAACAAAATATCTAGTGTCTCAGGTTTTTGTTAAACATTCTCAGATTTGTGCACATGAGAGTGTGTGTAAATTCTCAGTTACAAGTGTAGATTAGGGTGTGTGTGTACTAGGTGTGAGCAAGAAATATAAAGGAAAGGAAACCAATTCAGTTATTCACAGTTTCCAGTTAGCATATAAATCAAACTCAGGTATTGTTCCCATTTCAGTTTTGAACCAATCTCAGTTTTCAGGTTATTAGGAAATCCCAGATTTCAATCATGCTACCCAATTCAGATTTCTCAGTTTTTCTTACAAACTCAGCTTTGATTAAAATCTCAGTTTTGTCAATAAAACAAATTCTCAGGAATTTGAAATGACAGTTCAACTTATCTTGAAATCACAAATCCCTGTCATTTCCTCACACCAACCCATCAACACACAGGTTAGACACATAGATGAAATGAAAATCACATGCACACATAATCATTTACCTCACTTTTATAGGTAGAAATAAATCTCAGGTTACCTGTTTTATAACAGTAAACTAAATTGGAAACCAGTATCAGTGAACAATTGGGATAACCAAATAACCAAACAAAAATCGAAGTGAGATAGTAAAACAGGGTGTGCAGGTGTCTAGCAGTTCGTGTCAACCCATAGGCGTGTCCTCGTGTCCAAAACCCAAGCCAAAATAGTGTATATATCAACCTATATATGTATCAGAAAAAGAAATGAAACACAGTCTCGTGCACGTGTGCACGAGGCTCATGTGCACAACAGGGGTCGAACCAAATCTCGTGCTCATAAGCATAGATTAACTACCCATAGGGCTATCCATAGGACACCCTGCATCGTGTCTACGTGGTGACAGGACACGACACGAAGTGCATGTCAGTGCCCAAATTCGACAGCCGCGCGTACAGTGCATTCCCCGTGCGCGCGCTCGTGCGTGTCCGACACGACACTAAAGGTTCTGAAACTCGAGGGGGGGTCTGTCAGTGATGGCCCCCCCTCTGTGTCAAATAACTCGTGCCCAAGTGTCGTGTCCACAGAGTTATCACCCCCGAGTAGCAGGGGAAAACTGCAGCCGCGCGCGGCCGTGTGCACGCGCGTGTCCAAGCACAAAAACGACACAAACACGACACGAAATCAAGACACCAACACAGGAATCAAAAGACCACAACAAAACTAATTTTCCTATTCAAAAAGAATCAAATCAATCGATCGAAATGCCCTTTGAGGCATTTCGTCGAACACAGTGCCATTGGCACTGATACGTGTCCAGAAAGGACACGAAACCTCCGACACCAAGCTCGAATCTAATCCAAACCCTAGGGGGACCCTTAGGGCTTCCTATTCATGGAGATTGATAGGGATTTCATGAAGATTTGGAGAAGTTACCTTAGTGTGAACTTTCAATAGGAAATGGGCCTTTCTCTACACTTTGCTTGATGTCCCAAACACCTCAAATCATTAGCAAGCTGGACCAAAACATCATAACAGCAAGAATACTAATATTAGAAGGGTTTGCAACTGGTTTGAGGATTTTAGGAATTAAAATGGAATTAATAGAGAATTTACTAGGGCAAGAACTCACCTCTTTCTTCTTGGATCTAATTTTTCTAAGGAGGGAGGCTAGCCCTAAGTTGAGAGGGGTTTTATAGTGGGAAAAAGGGTATGATGGCTGCCATTAGGTTAGGGTTAGGGTTTAGGATGAGGGGCTAAGGTTCCTCCAACAATTTCTAGCTAATCCAATGGCTCACAATTAAAGTAGCATCCTTTAACTTTTAGCCTAAAATATCTTTCAACAATATCTTTATATTTCACTAAGGTAATTACTTTAATGAAACCCTCTAACTTAGTCTCTAGGGTCATGATTAACAATGTAGATTAGGCTAACTTCTAGGTCAAGACTCAACAATTTAACTAACACATATTTAATTAATATAATTCACAAAATCACAAAAGTGTCAAAATGACTAAAATACCCCTAGGCTTAAAAGTAGAGATTTGAAATCCTAAATACATGATTAGGTCTCATTGGTCATGATTAGTCTTCTAGGTCATGTATGACTAATGTTACACTAGCAAAACACCAATTCACATTTCACTCAATTAAATAGTTTTAAATTAACTAAAAATCACCAAAAATCATATCATGACTAAAATTAATATTTTAATGATTTAAAATGCAAAATTTCAAATTTACCCTTATTTTGGAAAAGTGGGTGTTACAAGAAGCAAGTCGACGAGCTGCAAGACAAGGGGGATCCAGTTCTTCGTCTTGGGGAGCGCCGGTTCTGTTCGTGCCGAAGAAGGACGGTACGTCTCGTATGTGCATTGATTATCGGGCGCTCAACAACCTCACTATCAAGAATAGGTACCCTTTGCCGAGGATCGACGACTTGTTCGATCAGCTGAGTGGGGCAAAGGTCTTTTCGAAGATAGATTTGATGTCCGGGTATCACCAGCTGAAGGTGAGGCGGGATGACATTCCCAAGACGGCATTTCAGACTCGGTACGGCCAGTACGAGTTTACAGTGATGCCATTTGGGTTGACCAATGCTCCCGCGGTGTTCATGAACTTGATGAACATGGTATTCCATCAGTACCTTGACAAGTTCGTGGTGGTCTTCATAGACGATATCTTGATCTATTCGAAGACGTAGGAGGAGCATGAGGAGCACTTGAGAGTTGTGTTAGAGACTCTGAGGAGGGAGCAACTCTACGGGAAGCTTTCGAAGTGTGAGTTCTTCTTAGACCAGGTGGAGTTCCTAGGTCATGTTGTGACCGAGCACGGGATTTCAGTAGACCAGAGGAAGATTTCGGCAGTAGAGTCTTGGTCTACGCCCAGTTCAGTTGCCGAGGTTCGGAGCTTTCTGGTTTGGCTGGCTATTACCGAAAGTTCGTCCAGGACTTCTCGAGGATTACAGAGCCGATGACTAGACTCACCAGGAAGGACGTGGAGTTCGTCTGGACTGATGAGTGTCAGGCTGCATTCGATAAGCTGAAGAGGAGGTTGACTTCAGCTCCGATCCTGACTTTGCCATCTGGGTCAGGAGGGTTCTCGATCTTCAGCGATACTTCTGGGAAGGGTTTAGGGTGTGTTCTTCAGCAGCACGGGAAGGTAATTGTCTATGCATCCAGGCAGTTACGTCCTTATGAGAAGAACTACCCTACTCATGATCTGGAGTTGGCCGCGGTTATATTTGCTTTGAAGTTATGGAAGCATTACCTGTACGGAGAGCGAGTTGAGATCTTCACAGATCACAAGAGCTTGAAGTACGTGTTCACTCAGAAGGAGTTGAACATGCGACAGAGGCGGTGGTTAGAGCTGATGAAGGACTTTGATATATCCTTGCAGTACCATCCGGGGAAGGCCAACGTAGTTGCAGATGCCTTGAGCAGGTATCCTGTTGCTATGTTCTTGATGACAGATCATTACTTTTTGGCCGTCCTAGATAGTTTGGGTATCGAGGTCATCATTCCGGGCATGGAGATCCAGATGTGGGGTTTGCAGATTCAGTCTGAGCTGATGGATAGAGTCAGGTCAGAGCAGTATAATGATGCTGTCCTAAGGAGCATCAGGGAGCAGGTGAGGATGGGCTTACTTGACGATTTCTTTGTAGCCGAAGATGGGTCGTTGCGGCACGGTACTAGGCTGTGCGTTCCGCGTAGAGAGCTTCGGGAGGAGGTTCTTCAGGAGGCGCATCGCTCTCAGTATTCTATGCATCCTGAAGCCAACAAGATGTATAGGGACCTGAGAGAGCACGTATAGTGGTATGGCATGAAGCGCGAGGTAGCTCAGTTTGTATCTCGTTGTCTTGTGTGTCAGCAGATGAAGACCGAGAGGCAGAGACCAGGTGGATTGCTACAGCCGCTACCCATTCCCGAGTGGAAGTGGGAGCATATCACCATGGACTTTGTATCTGGACTTCCACGGTCGCCAGGAGGGAATGACGCAGTTTGGATCATAGTTGATAGATTGACCAAATCGGCCCACTTTTTGCCTTTCAAAGTGGGTTTGTCTACGGAGAGGCTGGCTGAGCTGTATGTTCGTCAGATTGTGAGATTGCACGGAGTTCCGGTGAGCATAGTTTCAGATCGGGATAGCCGATTCACTTCCCACTTTTGGAGGAGTTTGCAGGCTAGCTTGGGCACCTCGCTCAAGTTTAGTACTGCTTATCCTCCTCAGACAGACGGACAGTCGGAGAGGACCATCCAGACTCTGGAGGATATGCTTCGCACATGTGTGCTAGATCTCGAGGGTTCTTGGGAGGACCATCTTCACCTGGTAGAGTTTGCTTACAACAACAGCTACCAGGCCAGTATAGAGATGTTACCATTTGAGGCTCTATATGGACGGAGATGCCGTACTCCCTTGTCTTGGGACGATGTTGGCGAGCGGGCGCTTCTTGGGCCGGAGATGGTTGTGGATGCGGCCGAGAATGTCAGATTGATTAGAGACAGACTCCGGGTGGCTCAGGATAGGCAGCGGCATTGGGCCGATAGTCACCGGAGACCGTTAGAGTTCGAGGTTAGTTTCAGTTCTTGTCATGTTTATTGTGATTGTTTGTTAGTTGTGTGTTGAGTTCTTGTCTTGTGTCTAGGTTGGTGACATAGTTTCAGTTCTAGTCAGTCGGTGCAGTAGCCTACCGACTGGACTTCACCATCTTAGAGAGGATCGGTGCAGTAGCCTACCGACTGGACTTGCCTACCAGGCTCGAGGGAGTGCACAACGTGTTTCATGTATCTCAGCTGAGGCGGTACGTGGCAGATCCTTGCCACGTATTGGACCATTCAGCGATACAGGTGGGACCTACTCTCAGCTACCCAGAACAGCCGGTGGAGATTCTGGATCGCAGGAAGAAGGTGCTCCGGAACCAGGTCATACCCTTGGTTCGGGTTGCGTGGAGACATCACTCTCCACGCGAGTCTACCTGGGAGAGGGAGGACGACATGCGGGAGTGTTTCCCTTATCTTTTTGCGCCCTGAGGTATAAATTTATTTTCTTTAATTCTGTTTGTGATTTCCTGTGCTTGTTGTCTTCAATTTCGAGGACGAAATTTTTTTAAGGTAGATAGACTTGTCACCCTCACTTTTCCCAGTTATGAGTAAAATGGTAATTTTCCATTTTATAATATTTTTTGGGAATTTTATTTCATGAATATTATTATTTAATTATTATAGGAGTCGGGTTCGAATTTTATCGCATTCCGAGTTAATTCGGGACCCCGGTGAATTTCGACTTGAGCTGTAATTAGCCTGTTAGCTAACCATGGCCCACCACACTAAATTTTAGGGTTTAAGAGTTTGGACTAGTTCCCCATGAGTAATTTAGTTTAATTATAATTTTTAATTATTTTTAGCAACTTCCTAAACCTAATTTGGAATTTATTTAATGTTAGGCTTAGGGAGGGGCAAACTTGTAATTACAAGTGCCCCTCACCATGCCATGTATGGCCGGCCCCTATAGGCACCCTCCCTCCACCTCTTTTACTTCATCACCAAGTAATACTCTCTCTCTCTTCATTTCTTTCTTCCAACTTCTCCTTCTTCCTCCAACCTACTAATTTAGGTATGTTCGTAATTCCTAATTTATTTCTCTTTTGCATATAGTTCATTTACAATAAATGGAGAGGAGAAGATTTTCTACCATTTGCCCACAAATTTGTAGGTTTTTCATAGAAAAATAGGTTAATGATTTATTAGGATTTAATCATTTTGAGAGTGATATATATATATATATATATATATATATATATATATATATATATATATATATATATATATATATATATATATATATATATATATATATTATATATATATACATGTGTATTTATGTGTGTGTATTTATATATGTATTTGTGTGTGTATAGAGGAGGGTGATATTTGTGTCATGGGGATGGTGGTGTTGTGAGAGTGGTGTGTGTGTATTTATATATGTATTTGTGTGTGTGTTTATATATATATATATATATATATATATATATATATATATATATATATATATATATATATATATATATAATATATATATATATATATATATATATATATATATATATATATATATATATATATATATATATGGATATGTATATATATATATATAGTTATATGAGTGTATTTATATATATATAGATATGAGTGTATTTATATATATATATATATATATGGATGTGTGTATATGGATGTGTGCGTGTTATATATATTTAGAGGGATGGATAGATATCTAGATAGATATATAGATAGATATCTAGTTTATATATATATATATATATATATATATATATATATATATATATATATATATATATATATATATATATATATGGAGATATATATATATATATATATATATATATATATATATATATATATATATATATATATATATATATATATATATATCTCCATATATATATATATATATATATATATATATATATATATATATATATATATATATATGAAGTATATATATATAGGAAGAAGTAGAAGGAGATGAAAAAGAAGAAGAAGAGCAGCCACAGCAGCAGCTGTGCTGCAGTAGCAGCAGCGGCATCAGACCTGGCTGCTGCCAGGTCTGAATTCCCCCCCTTTGGGCCTTTAAGGCTATAAACCCCCCCCCCCTTTCACCTATACATATAGGTATATATATAGATATATATATATATATATGTATTATATATGGTTAGAATCGTAGAGAAGAGTAGAAGAAGATTATGGAATGAGAAGTTAGGAAAGAATTAGAGGTTAGGAGGAAAGATTGAAAGAAGTTAGAAGAATAGGAAAAAGGCTAGAATAGAAATAGGGGAAAACCGAGTTAGAGGGCGAAACGGAGCTCGGAGTATCCGATTGAGTTGAAACTTGGTGTGGGGCATGAATACGTGATTTAGATTTTGCGGGTAGGCTTCCGGGTGGAATTCGGGGTTGTAGGGCGCCCGTATCGCTCCGTATCGGTGCGTATCTTGAAATATTCAAGATTTTGACAACGGGCCGTATCATGGACCGAATGTCCACGTTACCTAGGTATTTTAATAGATATATATGTATAGGCTAGTACCTTACTACCCTAGGGAGCTCGGATCAAAATACCAAGCGTAGGTAGGCTAACTGGATAGTTGTCGAAGCTAGAATTTTACCCTTTTTAAGGGTAAAATAGAATATTGGCCTACGGCCAAGATATGAGTTTCGAAGTCCAAGATGGACTTGGATATGGGTTGTAGAGGTTGGTAATAGTTAGAAATAGTCGCCTAGACCTAGTCTTGGCCCCGGTTGACCACGGTTGACTTTTTGGACCAAAAGTCAACTATGGGTCAACGCTTTACCCAAATTAGTCCCGATTTCCATTAGACTTGTGTAGTTGACCAAAAGTCAACTTTAGTCACCATTGACCATAGTTGACCTAGAGTTGACCAGAGTTGACTAGTTGACCAAAAGTCAACTGTAGGCCAATTCTTGATCCCGTTTGACTTTCTTCGACTTGTTTTGACCCGTGATGACTGGTATGACCTAGGATTGACTTGGTTAGGCTTAGATTAACTTGATATGACTTGATTTGACCTAGATTGACTTGACAGGACTTAGTGTGACTTAGTGAGACCTAGTTTGACCTAGATTGCATATCATTCATTGTAAATCATTCCTAAACTTGTTTAAACCTAAATTAACTTACAGTATCTCATATTTAGGTCTTCTGATACCGCTCTGAGCATTGATATACCATACAGCTCAGTACAGCAGGCGAGTACATTCACTGATAGTTTTTATTGTCTTGATATTTGCTATATCCGATTCAGTCGTAGTGCCTTACTTGATTCTCAGACACGATAGTTCACGGACTAGTATTGTCGGATTCCTGTCATGAGATGTCATTCCTGAATTTCTTGGGATACTGGTACTTGCTTAGTCTTGATTCTCGTACTTGTATTGACGCCGATTCCTGAAGAGGACTTACTCCCCTCTTTGGGAATCCCGCGTCATGACGTGCTATGTCCGGATCCGTATACTATTCGGGAAATGGGAAATATTATAGATAGTGTGATCAATGCCCACCTTGAGTTACTAATTGTATCATAGCTATACCCTCACCTCACGATGGGTATAGCCTGACCTGTGCTACTACTTGCTCCATAGCTTACCATTCCGGCCGGGCCGAGTCCACGTACTTGTAGCCGGTCGGCTGGAAGCCTGATTCTTGACCCATACCGATCACATTAGGCTATAATATTCGAGGCACATTTTATATTTACTTTTCTTGTCATATATCCTGTTCTGTTCTATATTTTAGTACTTTTTCACCATGCATGATATACAGTTACTCACATGCTCTATATGCCTTTACATTGTACCTTGTTTTGGAGACTAAGTTCTGCTCGGGAGAAGAGTTACAACCTCGGTCCTTATTTGGTTTAAGGGTTGTAACTCGACTTCCGAATGGTTCCCAAGTCTTCATATATCTTTGTCTCGTAGTTCATTATACTGTCTCTTATAGAACTTGTCAATTCACATGGAACTGCCGTTAGTGTTTGTACTTGCTCATTTTCCTGACAGGATATCGTTATGATATATTACAGATAATTCTGATGCGGACTGCTCGACCTATTATGGGATCGAGTTAGATGGAGTAGCTTTGGATCGTGGCCTTATAGTAGAGCCACTAGATTTTGTACTTCCAGAGTAGTGTAGGTTAGCTAGGTTTGACTGGACTGCGATCCAGCTAGCTTATCAGACTGTAGTTCTATATTCTATTTTGATACCCTGTGATGTATATATTTGGGCTTGTATTGGACTCTGCACTTATTTACTCTTTCATCTATCATATGTCTTTCCTCTGAGCTATCTACCTTAGTTTTATTCTGTGATTGAGACTGTATTGATATGTCACCTCCATTCGGAGAGTATATACTGTACAGTTACATTTTAACTATTAGTCGTAGGTATTTACAGACGTTATATACAGCGTTCTACCGCCGATTCTGTGGCGTAGGCTGAACGTACCCACTTCTCGTGCCCCTAATCAGGGTGCGGGTCGTGACAGATAGGCATGTCCCCTGAGGACCTGATGATCTCTTCAGGTTTATTGATTGCATGGAGTTAGTTATGAGAGCAGGATGGTAGATGTTTGTGATACACTTGCAGGATCTAGGTATATTGATATTATGCTTATTATCCATTCGTGTTTTCATTCCTTGTCATGATATACTCTGCTTGCTAGCTTACTTTTTAGACTCATGTTAATTCTTGGAGTCTAATCGGACATGTATGCTAGTGGGCTGCAGACCACGACCCATAGTGTTCATTCATATTTTATATTATTATTGTGGATTGAGTTATAGGTTGCCTTACCATGATTAGGCACGTGAAACCGTAGTCTAGATAGCATTTACGTATTCGAGATGGGCTGGAGTCCGCTCGATACGTAGCTGGCTTGCTCACGAGCTTGCGTCCGAAATGTGGGTGCGGGTCGTGACAAGGTTTTTTGGTGGCCTATGCAGGTCAGAGCATATCATATCGGCTACGTAACAGTACTGATACGAGCCTGCGAATATGACTAAACCTTTAGAAATCTCAATCCACACTGCCTTGAAAATTCTCCTAAAAATTTCTCACTACCTGAATAAGTCGTTTTAGCGACGCCTAAAGACGTCGCTAAAACGACAATATTTGTTGCTAAAAATATTTAGCGACGAAATTACCGACGTTTCTGGCTGGTCGCGGAAATGTTAGTCGCTAATCTTGTAAACGTCGCCAAACGTCGCAATTACCGATGTTTACCGACGTATTTATACGTTGGTATAATGCCGACGTCTACTGTCATATCGTCGGTGGCTTTGTGACGTAATACATCGTGTCGCTACGTGTCGGTAAATTTACCGACGAATTACCATCGAGTCGTCGGTGGTTTAGTGACTTGTTCAAAGTCGCTAAACGTCGGTAAATCCTGGGAATTCCTGGGGATGATTACCGACGTTCACCGACATTTACCGACGTCCTCCGACATATATTGACGTCGCTAAACGTCGGTAACCTGGATAATATCGCTTATCTACCGACGTTTACCGACGCAAAATTACGTCGGAGGACGTCGGTAAACGTCGCTAAATCTGCAAAAAAAATAAAAAAAATAAAATACAGAATGTCCATTTCTCTCTGCAGTTTAAAAAGCTAACCATTTCTCACTGTAGAATAGGGTCCAAACAATCAAAGAATGTCCATTTCTCACTGTACACAGGTTTCAGTCCCTATAACCACGTCTACAATAATCACACAATGTCCAGTTCTCAGAATGTCCATTTCTCACTGTACACAGATTTTAGTCCCTATAAGCAAGTCTACAACAATATCACTTCACAATACGAAGCATTGTCGACTACTTTCCAACGATACTAATCCGAAATGGTATATAATAATCCAACACGGTCGATACCTATCGGATATGACCGATACCAAATCGATAAGGCCAATATGAATCCTAGCTATACGACCGATACATATCGGATAGGACGATACCAATTCGCTAAGACCAATACCAACCGATACGACCCATACCAAAACGATAGATCGATACGAATCCGATACGATCAATACTTATAAGTACCTACGGTCCAGGAGGTTGATCCGCTAGTACATCCATGTACGATCAACGAAGTAACGATCCATTTTAATTTGGATGTGAAAATCTGTATCGTAAGACAAACTAAGCATAATTAGTTCTATTTCACATGCTTAATTGCCAAGTATGGGAACGAATGGCTCAGAACACAATCCAAAATTCATTCTAGCATATATTAGTGTGAATCATCTATGTTCTGTACATATGGTGCAGTATATGTTCTTATCGTATCTAGTATCTGAAGAATGTAACAGAATCAAGATGAACTCACATAATGTAATACTAAGACATCATCTACTACTATATAAGATATAGTGATAGGTTGTCATATCATCATTGCCGAGGGATGAGGGTCGAAGGATAGTCAACTTTATCTACGGATACATAGTTTCTGCCTAGCCAGTCGAATGGCTTAATTGCCAAGTATGGAAACGAATGGCTCAGAACACAACCCAAAATTCATTCTAGCATACATTAGTGTGAATCATCTATGTTCTGTACATATGGTGTAGTATATGTTCTTATCGTATCTAATATGTGAAGAATGTAACAGAATCAAGATGAACTCACATAATGTAATACTAAGACATCATCTACTACTATATAAGATATAGTGATATGTTGTCGTATCATCATTGCCGAGGGATGAGGGTCGGAGGACGTCGGTAAACGTCGCTAAATATGCAAAAAAAAATAAAAAAAATACAGAATATCCATTTCTCCCTGCAGTTTAAAAAGATAACCATTTTTCACTGTAGAATAGGATCCAAACAATCACAGAATGTCCATTTCTCACTGTACACAGGTTTCAGTCCCTATAACTAAGTCTACAACAATCACATAAAATATGGGAACGAATGGCTCAGAACACAACCCAAAATTCATTCTAGCATACATTAGTGTGAATCATCTATGTTCTGTACATATGGTATAGTATATGTTCTTATCGTATCTAGTATCTGAAGAATGTAACAGAATCAAGATGAACTCACATAATGTAATACTAAGACATCATCTACTACTATATAAGATATAGTGATAGGTTGTCGTATCATCATTACCGAGGGATGAGGGTCGGAGGACAAATACCGCTCGAGTGAGCCAAAGACATGCAGCCACTTCCCTCCCTCCATTCACCCTCTCCCTCTCTCACGCTATCAACGTCACAACTTTTCCACCTCAAGTTCTGATCAAGCATTTTCCTTCTCCTCTCCTCCACCATGGCTCTGAACCCATCTGCTCCTCCCTACTTCCCTTCTTCTTATTTGACTCTCTCAGCCACATATGATATCCAGCTCAAGTGTAGAGTCGGGGGAGAAGAAGTGGGCAGGAAGAGGAGGGGGAAGCAGCACAGCCGGTGGCATGACCCGGAGGAATTACAGAAGTTTTCTTCAAATCCGTAGGAGAACTATAAGGATATTTCTTTTCACAACATGTCACCTTGTCAAAGACCCTTAATGTGAATATCATGTTACCGCGGTGTCGGAAGACTAACATGTCATAATTTTCTAAGCCGTGTGTTTTGACATAATTCTCCAAACTCTTTCCTGCTATGTAGTAATGCAAGATTTAATAAACCAATAATGGTGTATATACCATTAGACATCCATATATATAGTCTAATACCACATTGTACAAAGGTAGCTAAGAGAATTATATATTATGTTTAATATCCAATTAACAGAAAATAATTCATGTATTATAAAATAAGCTACAATTATATATACACATCTATATATCTACATGGACACCGTTGGTCGTACTGCATGACCATATGGGCTTGGCTTGGTTCTGGTTCGGGTCCAGTCCAGGCTAGTTTGGTACAACCGGGTCACTTAAATGTCAAATAATATTAATAATGAATAATTAAACTATTTATAATGGTCATGTCACAACTTGGCCTGGTTTTCCTAGTTAGAACATCACTATGGCTCGGCCTTCCCTACTAGGGCTAATACACTAGTCAAAGCACGCCACTGCACTATCCATGCCATAATTTCTAGTCACCTTGTACTCAAATTCCTAACCATAACTAGAATCATCTACCGTAATAATTAACTAATTAATTATTTATAAAATCTAAAATTAACCATTTAAAAAAATATTTCAAAAATTTTTCGGGAAAGGAAGCTACACTAGTCAACGATCTCTATATTGGCTGAGTCACCCTTGAATGAACTATTAGAGATAGAGACTAGAAAAATAGTTAATACACTTAGGCTATGGTAGATGTATTAGATATAAGTACTTATTAGATCAGGTCTCGTATTTTTTACCAGATAGCTAGGCGTGCTTGTGAGAAACGTATAATTGTTTATGGATAGATAAGGTAGAACAGTGGTTAGGCTGTTATTGGATATGACTTAAGGCTTGTAAAGGTACAACATTGAGTTTTAGGGTTGATTAAGTTTAAGATTTGATCATGATCTTCGATGATTAATTGTAACCAATGATCTAGGAATAGAGTTAGAACATATCTCAAAAGGTAGACTTGTAAACCTTTTATTGATGCAAGTTAGTTAGAGACTCTAGAGGAATTGCAACAGAACATTGTGTTAGTTGAGGATAAGTCGTAGATATGCAAGAAAGGAGGATTATAAGAAATAGTACATTCAGTTTGAATAATTGGAGATGAATAAGAATGAAATTTTAGGAAAAAAATTTATTGAGACGAGGATTACGACCATGATTATCTACGACAACATAAAGAGGATTACGGAGAGAACTGTAGATTAAGCAAGATCTTGAAGTTGAGATACAGGTAAAGAACGAGGAGATTCTCGAGGAGACAAACGATACAAACTCATGACACATAGATGTAAGATTAAGAAAAATGATAATGAAATACGAGGATATTGATATGAAAATTTTAGCACTTGAACGAGATTATGGCATGAGATGAGAAGAAAAGATTTCATGATAGAGAGGTAGAGTAATCCTAAATAGTTTGATAAATAGAATCTAGAGCTAAGTAAGTACATAATGACAAATTTTTTGAAGATGGAGATATTTCAAAGAGGGTAAGTTAAGAATTAAAGTTTTTAAGAATCGAAGACGTTTGAAGACCTTGGCATATTACATTATGAGCATCTTGATATTGTGTTCGCGAAAGTTACAATTGAAAAGGATAAGTCGTAGAATGGAGTGTACTAATAGAAATTATTTTGGATGATATCAAGGACTTTCGAATATTATGAGTTGGATCATTGAATAAGCGACTAGCCGTATTTAATGGATTATATGTTATCCTAGAAACCTGATAGATAGGCTAAATCATAGTATGAATTGGTGTGCGATTATCTCAGCCTGCTTGATTTTCAGATTATTCTAAGTGACTTCTCATATTTGTTTGAGATACATCCATATTCTTTTCCTTCCTGTACCTAAGCTTGTAAATCATGATCACGTGATTTAGTTCTTTTTATCATTCTGAAGATACGATTGAGAAGACCCTATTCTTCCTTAGCCACGCCTTGACCTCAAATCTAAAACCTTGATATCATACCTCTTCTGTCTAATGATCATATTACCCTAGACGTCATTCCTTCTAAATTTCTGATCAAGCATCTATTTAGTTGTACCTTATTCTTGTGGAAAATCTCTTCTGGAAATTTTTAAAACTCTCCATACCATGATCTGTAACTCCTTTGTTCATAATTCTCCTAAACTTGCCTCCTCGTTATGACCTCATGAATCTCTCTATTCCACTTCGCTCCAGTTGTGTCCAACACAAATCAATTCTTTCTGCCTATTGAACTATGAACCATAAAGGATTTGCACTGAATTGATAGTACACTACCAAAATATGTGGCTTTAGCGACGGCCAGATTCGTCGCCCATCCGTCGCTAATCCGTATTAGCGATGGATCACTGACGGATATTGGTCAAAAAAATTCGTCGGCAATAAGCTCGTCGCTAAGTAGCCGTCAAGCGACGAAATAGCGACGGTTTTCCGTCATCATTATTCGTTGCATTAGCGATGACTTGTCGACGGTCTTTCGTCGAACTCAAGTATTAAGTATTCAATTGTAAAGACGCTTAGCGACGGATAGTCCGTCGGTAAACTATCGTTACAGTGTATCAGAGGGTATCGTTCCGTCGCTATTCCGTCGAAAACTGTCGCTAACTAAGGACAGATTAGTGATGGATAATCCGTCGACCTTGTTCTGGAAATGCTTGACATTTCTAGAACCATGGCGACGAATTATCCGTCGCGACTCCGTCGCGCATCCGTCGACATGGCGACGGACTAGTGGCGAACAATCCGTCGCCATGGTTCTGGAAATGTCAAGCATTTCCAGAACCATGGCGATGGATTCTCCGTCGTGAATCCATCGACCATGGCGACGGATCCCTGACGGAATATCCGTCGCTAACCTTCTGTACACCTTCATACCACTGTTTCACTTAACAAAAATGCCTGAAAATCGACTTTTGAAAATAAAACGAGAAAAAGTACAAGAAGTACAAATTGTTCTGGGAAGTATTGCTATGGAAGTCTGATATGAAGGCGATCACTTTGTTCCTTGGACCATACGATGATGATGAAGATCACTGCTAGAAGATGAACAACTGGAAGAACTAAGTCACCAGAAAGGTATCGACGCACTTGGGCACTGATGGCGAGGTCGAATGCTTTCCTGCTTTGCTTCACTCTGTTCTTGAAGAAAGGTTGAAGAAGAATGCTCTCGGGGAATCAAAGTTTCTGGGCTCTAATCTCTATGTATTCTCTTCTGTCTCTGCTTGTCCTTTTATATGAGAAAAATAAGTCTATTTATAGACTTGGCTTCTTGTGCGTAAAACTCAGCAAAAGTTCTGTCTTTACGCTAATAACTGTCACCCATGACTGAAGTCATCCTCTACATACGTTGACACATATCCCATGATTTCAATAAGAATAGGATTCACGTACACACGTTCTTCGAAATGTGAGGCATAAAAACTACGCAGGCAAACCACGTTCCAAACTAATCAGAAAGGATAGGGCGTAAAAACAACCCAAATATACCCTGAGCGTAAAGTACTAAACTAGGCGTAAAATAGCCCTAAAATGGACTTTTTGCGTAAAGTGGTTGATAAAACAACCTTGAGCGTAAAGGTAGCCCAAATAAACTTTATGCACACGTCAACTTTGAGTGTAAAAAGGCTCATATAGTATTCATGCGTAAAAGAAGCCATCTTGTGAGCGTAAAAGTAGCTCAGTCCACATACTAAACGACAAATATGGATTTATGTGTAAAACAAATCCCTTCGAATCATGTGTTATACGCCGTCAGTAGATCTTTATGTCAGACCCATTATTACTTTGCATTAAATGCATGATTTGACAATTTGTCTCTGCCGACCCTGGCGTAAAATAGTTGGCGTGTCCCTGGCATAAAGCAGCTGATCTGTCCCTGGCATAAAGCAGCTTGTTTGAGTGGAAAGCTCTTATCCTTTTGACTCAGTCTATAAAACATTTTTTTACGCTCCTACAAGACCCCCTTCAAAGTTTTCGGAATTTATAAAGATTTCAAGAATTTCGAAATACTTTGAACATGAAAAGTCAAGAAATGGTGCCGGTCAATACTCAACCGTCATAATGAATTTTCTCGAAACATTCGAACGCCTCTTCATTTCCCCGAGTTGCATTAATAATGATCAGTTTCCCTTAAGGAATATGAAGAGTTGATTTGATTGTATATATAAGGAGAACTTCTTCATTCTCACTTTTCATCCTCATACTGCCATGGCACCGAAGAAAGAGACTAACAAAGAAAAGGCTCCGAGCTCCAGGATTGACATAGAGACGGAGATCGAGCGAGCACGTAACTTTCTAGAGTGCTTTGGACTGACTCCAGCAATCTTCGGTCGTATAAATGGTGGTCCCTCAACTGCGTACGAAGGATCAGGTGATGCAGAAGCATTCCTCAATCTGATGCGTCGTTCCGAGATCCACAACATGCACGAGTTAGGTGCCTCCCTTCGTCAGCCCAACGAAGGAGAGAAGAAAAAATAATGTTTTATGTAGAAGTGTCATCTATGCATTGTGACATTTCAACTTATCAATAGGGGCCTACTCCCTTTTTTATAAAAATAAAATCTTAATATTGATTTCACCTTTATTCGTGTGGTGCATTGGTATATAGAATTGTTCTACCCCTCTTTTAACTGCATCAATGGTTGTTCATTCCCAAGAGAAACAAAACAACACGTGGCAACCGTCATATGGTCACGAGCGCCTTTTATTAGGATCTTTCCCGAAATAAGCTCACGCCAACCGTTTCTTCGACCCTTTATAAATAGCTGAGTTAAAGAATGTTTTATGTATTCTCATTCTCATCTTTTCTCTCCAAAGATAGCTATTTGCAAGATTTTATTCTCCAATAAGAGATTGACAATGACGATGCTTTCTATTATCGTTCCTCTGTACGCCCCGTCATCAGACATCGATTCAACCACTCTTAGAGCCGAACCATCTGATCTTGATGGTAAGTTTGATTCATAAAACAATCTTCCGTCTTTGAACTTTTTGTTGAAAATAGATGCCTATCTTTAATAGATAAGGCGCGCCTACTGAAAATAAGCGCAAATCCTTGACAGATAAGGAGCGTATGAGACACGAGTGCAAAGGCGTAAAGCCTCGTAGATAAGGTGCACATGAAACACTGGCGTAAAAACTTGGGCGTAAAGCCTTGTAGATAAGGTGCACATGAAATACTGGCATAAAGCCTTTGTAGATTAAGTACACATGAAACACTGGCATAAAACCTTGGGCGTAAAGCCTTGTTGATAAGGTGCACATGAAACACTGGCGTAAAACCTTGTAGATAAGGTACGCCTGTTGAAGACAAAACAAGGTGCGTAAGCATCTGTTTTTAGTTTTAATTGGCTAATATGCGTCCGATGATACTTCTGTTTAAAACAATTTTTCTCTGCTGTCTTCTGCAGAAGTTTGGTTGAAGAACTTTTCCAGAATCGGTATTGGCGACTTGGATGCTGTGAGGAGCATTCTTCTGACATCAACATCAGGGAGCTCATGCGCTTGTGATGTGCAAATCAGACAACTCAGAACTCTTCGTGGGATAAAAGGGTCTTCCTCAGATGGTAGGAAGAGCCTTTATACACGGAAAGTTGGATGGTGGAGTCAACTCTATCCCGAGAAATTGGATAGTAGAGTTCCTTTCACGGCAGAACTAGGAATCGTATCCCAATGCTGGATATATACATTCCTATCTCTTCTGAAGGGCCGCCATTTCTCCACCAATTGTATTGGCAGCAACGCATCTTCGGGCTGCCATACTTTGGGATTCTCCTCTCGTCTGAGAGAGAAGACCAGAGTTAATTCCTACTGTTCTAGTCGCCATTGAGGCTCAAACAGCAAGGAATTGACACCAACAACGAATCCGATGAAAAAGCTCCAAAGAAGAAATAGATCTTGATTAGGTCATCGTTGTTGTATAGAATAAAAATCCAAGATGTAATAGATTTCCATTATGATTTGTAAGAAAGTCTAAGAAATGTAATAGACTTTTATGATGATAAAGTGAGAATGGAAATGACAAGTCTTCTAAACTCAATAATTTGTATCTATCTAGAGGTAATATAGACATAAATGAAATCTCATTTTTTAGAGTATACAACACTATCAGAGGTAATATGGACATGATAGATCGTAACAACTCAAAGAAAACTAGATTAATATCTATTCAGAGGCCAAATGAACATGATAGATAGGAAATACAAGCAGATTTAATATTTATTCAGAGGTCATGATAACATGATAAATAATAAATCCAACTTTTTATACCAACTGGTAAGATAAAGAATTAAAAATTCTCTCTGAAGAGACAAGTTACCAGCTTAACCAAACATTGGTAGCTGGGGAAATAAGAAGACAGGTGTCAAAAAGAATGAATGAACCAACGCATCTTTCGGGAAAAGAGAAGGTCAATTCAATTCCACAAAATGGATGAATCTGATGTAGTGAATGGACAGGTCTTTCCGGGAATGAAAAGTTATTTTTAATTTTAAAGACCAGTTCATTAATAGATCTCTCCTATAAATATGTGAGAACTCTTTGTAATATTTCATTCTTATTTCCAATCCTCTATCGGAAATGTCTTCCAAGGATGTGCAACAAAAGAATGAAGTCTACATGAAGGTTGAGGACGTCATCGAGACGCGTCTCGTTGAGCCAATTGTGTCAGACCCAACCAAAATAAGCGAAAGTTCTTCTACGCCCAAGCCACCACAAGACATCCTCGCTTTCTTAGTAGAGCTAGGGAAACTCCTGAGGAAGAAGTACTGAGGATGGCAGCCTGCAAATTTTTTATGAACTCAGGCAACGATGCCTTTGATGCATTGGCTGACTATGTATTCAATAAGGAAGGCAGTGATCCTCGTCTTTAATCCTTTGTTCAGAACAAAAATAAAAGAACTTTTATTTTTATTCTGTCTTTTTTTATACATAGTACTTTTTAAGAAATTTGTCATTGATCGGCATCATGAGTAGATCTTGTGAGGACCCTGATTTTTGGGAATTATTTTTTAGTATTTCTAATTATTAGGTTATATTGTATATTTAATTATGATTATATATGTACTCTTTCGTGTCTTTGATTTTTGGAGCACAAGACATTCCCATCTCTTGAAACGTCCTTCATGAGTTTTGTAGTAGACATGATGACCTTCAACTTGATATATTATGTCCCATCCAAACTTGTCTCCTAGCATTCTTTTGACTTTGCACAACTTCGGGTCAAATTTAGGCAATTAGATTATTTAACATAATTCCAGACCTAACTTCCCACGTGAGTTCGGGACTCGACATAAATCAAAACTATTCGACCCAATTATGGTTTTGACTCATTTTGAGCCTACGACGCACATGCTAAGAGTGTGCCACTCAATCGAGTCTCCATGAGCTATTTAATTGCGAATGGCGCAAGAGACTTATTGGTTGACTCTTAGAGTTCGATTAAATTAGAAAATATATTTGGACCCTAACCTTGCTAACCGCACCTGGTAGGAAGCCATGTTAGGTTGCCATGACAGTATAATTATTATGGATTTATTTTGGGATGTTATACAGTCAATTAGATTTAAATACAATTTTGTGTATATGATTATATTTATAATAGTCTAATATTATATATATGGCCTTAGTTACGGTTAAGTTTGAGATACATATTGACTAGGAATTTTAGTACGAATAGTGTAGTCATGTACTTTGACTAGTCTATTACCCATGGGAGGGAAGGCCGAGCCATAGGTGTGTTCTAACTAGGAAAAACAGGCCAAGTTGCGACTTAACCTCCACCAATGATTTATTTATTTAATTATTAGATTATTGACTTTCTAGGAGACCTGGTTGTACCAATTTAGCCCCGACTTGACCCGAACCAAATCTCAATCTAAATAGACAAGTAGTACTCTCAAATACCTTCATGTTGATATATATTTTGTATATATATTTTATTAATATTAATATGTTTTCAATTTTGAAAAGTTTCTATTTATAGAAAGTGTCTACGTGTAATCCTAGTGTAATCCTAGTTGGCATTAATTTATATTTGGCCCAAAGTCCAACCCAAACCTGTGTAGGCATGTTGGACATTAATATATATTAATAAATATATATATTTTTTATATTTAATTCTGATTTAGGTTGCATTTATATTTAGAAATTTAAGTAGTTCCATATTAGAAAACCTTTTATTTAAATCCTCAATCAATCAATTAGCCAACTCATCAAATAACCAAACCAATACATGTGGACCCCACATATGACCAACCAAAGTTTATTTTCATGTAATTTTCATCCAAAAATAATCTGCTACATTGGCGGGCCATGCCATGCATGGAAACACCCTCCTACATATATAAACTTAACCCATAGGCCCATATATATATCAACTCTTATCAAAACCCTAACCCGAACACCAAAAACTCTTATTTATCACCCAAGAGCAGCTCCTTTACCATTAATTTCGAAAATATCATCCCCTCCCCTCTACTACATCATCCCCTACCCTCTACTACATCATCCCCTCCATCACATAACTCATCCTCCTCCATAAAAGCTCCTTCTTTCATCCTTCTTCCATCCAAACTCCACCAAACCAACCCTAAAAATTCTATCTTCTCCATCCAATCATCTAAAACCATTGCCAACTCCTCCAAACTCATCAAGAGAGGATTATCAAGCAAGGATAACAATAAAGGTGGGAGCTTTAGCAAGGAGAAGCCTCCACAACCCAACTAGCAAGGACTTTTGGTAAGAAACTCTAATTTTTCTATCTCAAACCTATGCTATAAATATGTAGAAATTATGGTATTATTTCTGTAGAAATAGTATTTTGATGTCTCTTGGGTAGTATTTTCACCCATAAAAGTTTCATGAATTATGATAGCTATTTTCATGTTTCGGTAGAGCCAAAATTTACCACGTTGTGAAGGAACTATAAGTTTCTGTAGTAATTTTTCAAAACTAAATTTTATGTAGGTTAATATATTTAAATTAGGATTTTTAAGCATTTTTTCACGAATTTATCAATTCAATTTTGGTCGAAAAAAATTATAGGTCAAAACTAGTCATTTTCGGGTGACTTGTTGACCTAGAAGATTCCAAACCATTAGTACCATGAAACCCTTTCATCAAAATTTCATATTATAATATTTAGGGCATTTTAATTCTGTTTAAATTGTATTTTTAAGGATTTTTTTATAATTTAGATAATTAAGGAAGTTCTAGACAAATTTTGGGTAGACTAGTCGACCCGGTAGACAACTAGTAGTATAATTCTTTAGAAATATAAATTCTGAGATAAATCTATAGAAAATTAGTTTAAATAATATTTTTATTATTTTTATATGATTTTTAAGTATATGATTGAAGTAGCAACATAACTGACTAATTGGGAGTTGGAAACCCAAAAAATTGTGTTCGGTGTCTCGTAAAACCTATGTGTGATTGTATGGGTCTAAAGGGTTCCACTAGAAATTGAATATAACCTTAAAGTATTATCTTGACTAATTAAGTCATATTATAAGTTCATGAGTAGTGGGTTAATTTAGTTAATTAATTATCTAGGAGCGTCGGGTTCCGGTGGCGTTGACGCGGGAGCGACATTTCAGATTCACAGCGCGACACCAGGCAAGTACACCTTGCCAAACTTTACAGTATTTACATCCATATTCTATATTGGTATCTCTTTCCAGTTCTACTTCATATCTTTCATTCATGTTTATGTTACTTCTACTTTCTTATTTTACGTGCACGTTCCTTATTGAGTCATCTTATGTCGTTATTATTCTACGCGAGTCTTGTGACGATTTTGACTAGTCTTCTACCTTCGCCCTTGAGCTTGATTTGACCTGTAGTCGTGATTGATTGATTCGATATTAGCCCTGATATCTCTAGGACTGGGAGCGTCCAATGGCGTTACGGTATTAGAGACTTCTTATCGACCTGTTGTTCCATCTCTAGATCGGGAGCGTCCAATGGCGTTACGGTGTTGGAGACTTCTTATCGACTTGTTATCCCGTCTCTAGGATCGGGAGTGTCCCATGGCATTATGGTAGTAGAGACTTATCTTTTGTCTCGAGGTCAGGAGCGTCCCATGGCGTTACGATATTGAGACGTCTTATTGATCTTTGTCTATTTTATATTTTTCTACTTCATTCTGCATGTTATTTATTGTACAGTAGGCATGTATATTATGTGTCTTGCTAGTCCTCTGAGGACCTGGTGATCTCTCCAGGTATTAGCAGAAGATATGATACATTGATGGATGACGTTGCTACACCAAGACTGCAGGTATATTTAGTTGATGTTTTATCGTTCTCTTCCGTAATTAGATTTTGTCCTATATTATATTACTTTGTTCAAGATAATTGCATTAGAGTCTGGTCCACTTTATTGTATATTATCTTTTCTTGTTACTTGTAGTAACCGGTTTGCTAATGTCTGACCAGAATTAGTTTACTTGGTTTATACAAGAGTTTATCTTCAGTGGATTGAGATATTTGTAGATTGCTTTAGGAAACCAGACAGCTTATACGTATTCGAGCTGGGCTGGAGTCCTCTCGATGCGTAGCTGGCATGTATACGTATCATAGTCCTACGTATTTTGGGACTGGGGCGTTACAGATCTCCATTGGGCTTTGATAACCGATAGGCGCCATTAGAAAACACGGTCTCAATTACATAAGGACCTTCCTATTTTGCTTGGAATTTTCCTTTGCTTTTGTGAGTCATCACCATCGGTCTTCGAACAGCTAATACCAGCTCGCCAACCTTGAATACCCTCTCTTTAACTTTACGGTTGAAAGTTCGAGATATACGGACTTGATATAGCTCAATATGCTGTTGTGCTTGAAGACGCTTTTCGTCCAATCCTTCAAGTTCTTGGAGTCGTAAGCGATCATTATTCTTTATAGTTAGCTCATTAGCAATGGCTATTCGAAAAGATGGAATCTGGATTTCCAATGGAATGACAGCCTCACATCCATAAACCAGTAAGAATGGTGTAAAACCAGTAGGAGTTCGGACTGTTGTTCGATAAGCTCATAAACATTCTCCAAGTTTCTCATTTCAATCACGTTTATTAGAAGAGAAACTTTTTGAGAAGTTTAATGATCGTCTTGTTGAAAGCTTCGGCTAAACCATTAGCAGCTGGATTATAAGCTGTAGAAGCCAAATTTTGAATTCGATTCTTATCACAGAATCGATAAAATGCCTGACTGGCAAATTATGGTCCATTGTCATAAATTATCCGTCGAGGAATCCCGAAACGATAAATGACATGGTGTTTGATGAAGCTGATCACATTAGATATTTTCACTTCAGTAAGTGGGACTGCTTCTGCTCACTTAGAAAAGTAATCGGTTATAGCCAATATAAACCGATGTCCTTTAACAGAAGGAGGATTAATCAGACCAATAATATCCATACCCCAAGCTTCGAAGGGCCAAGAAGCTGTTGTAGGATGTAGAAATTCAGAAGGTTGGTGAATAAAGTTAGCATGAATCTGACATGCTTTACATTTTTTGGCGTAATCTACAGCATCTGGTATCATGGAAGGCCAATAATACCCTATTTTTCGAATGTGGTCCTGTAACTTCGGACCTGGCTGATGAGCACCACAGACACCATCATGAGCCTCACGGAGTGTCTGTTTAGCTTTACTTTCTGAAAGACAGCGCAGCAAGAGTCCATCGTATGAACGACGATATAAGTAAAGACGAATCATAGTAAAATCGAAATGATCGTCTCTTGATTGATGCAGCTTTTTTTGGATCTTCAGGTAAAATCCCATGAACCGTATAGTCAATGAATGGACTTCTCCAATCCTTCTGCTGGGAACTTGACTCTGTAGTATGACTTTGTTCAATATACAGATTATTCTTGACACAGAATAAGTCTCGGTCCAACAAAGTAATGGTGTTTTGTCTTCGAATTGGAACAGCCAAGTCTGCAGCTAAGCTAGCAAGAGCATCAGCTTCCATATTCTGAGAACGTGGTACGAATTCGATGAAGAATCCTTTGAATGAAAAGATCAACTCGATTACCACTTGATGATAAGGGATGATATCAGAATTTCTGACTTCATAAGTTCCTCTAACTTGATTAACAATTAGTTAAGAATCTCCATAAGCTTCTAGGAACTCGATATCCAATTGCTTTGCTACTTGGAGCCCAATCAGCAAAGCATTGTATTCTGCTACATTGTTAGAGCATGGCTCATTGAGAGAGTAGGCACGATATATGACCATTTTATCAGGAGAAATCAAGATGATTCCTACTCCAGAGACGATATTACCTTTAGGTCCAACCCGTGATGCTACATCAAAATATAATTGCCAGATGTCATCCCTCAAAGTCATGTTGCAATCCACGACTTCATCTAGAATGTCCTCATATAACTTCGATGTTTCAGGTATAGGGTGAGCAGCTAAGAAATCAGCTAATGCTTGACCCTTCACTGATTTTTGAGGTACATAAACCATGTCATAAGGAGTAAGCAACATCGCCCAGGTAGCTAACCTAGAGTTAAGAATGCTTGGTTCTCATCAATACCCGAATGGAATTTATTCTAGAGATAACATGAATAGTCTGTCCTGTCACATAATGTCTTATCTTTTGGACAGCAAAAACTAAGGCCAGACATTCCTTTTCTACAGGAGTATACCTGTGTTCAACTCCAACCATCATTCGGCTAAGATAATAAATCGCTTGTTCATGCCCCATATCACTTTTTTGTGCAAGAAGAGCACCAAGTGAATGATCCAAAGCTCGAACATATAGTAAAAATGGTCTTCCTACCAGTGGAGGTGAAGAACAGTTTGACAACTCTAGAGGGGGGTGAATAGAGTTTATATAGAAAAATATCCAATTAAAATTAACTCTTTCACCAACAATAAATAATCAGAGTAAAGTGCGAAAAATAAATGAAGAGCAGAAGAGCATACGCAAATACAGCGATTTTAACCTGGTTTTCCTCGTGGAGGACTAGTCCAGGCCTGAGAACTCTAGCTCAGGATTAAATCCACTATTTGTGAAATAGTAGTTTACAATCCGTGCCTTTTCTTCAGAAGAGCACGTCAACTTCTAACAGATGATCGCAGTGGCGATTTGCTTGGAATTGTCCAAGCGACTTCTTCGACTCTTGCACAAGAATCCTAACTGAGAGATGCTGAGCACTCGACACTTAGGAGGCTTGTGGTTAGTAGATGGGAAGGGTATGGCTTACTTGAGCTTATAAGAGAGAAGAGAAAAGAAGATTGGATGGATTGGAATAAGAGAATTCATGCCCTATTTATAGTGTTTTTATAGGCAGAATTCGACCAGAATTCGGGTAGGAAAATTCAAAAATTTGGCCGTTGGACAACTAGCAACCAGCTAACCCTAAAATTAGGGTTCCTGATTTCTAGGGGACAGAGTTCGGCCCGAACTCTGTGTGGAGGCAGAGTTCGGCCCGAACTCTGTCTCCAGAGCACAGAGTGGTTCTAAGGGGATTTTTGGGCAGTGTTTGGTTCAGTGGAGCTTGGGATTTTGGGTAGGCTGTAGACTAAGTGTCAAGAGCTCAGCAAGACTCAGAGTACACAAGTCTAGACTCAATGAAAATATAAAATACAGACTCGAAAACACACTGAGAGCCGAAGACTGAGCTGTCGTCTGTCTTGAACTGTTATGCAGACGTCGTGTGTCGTATTGAAATAATACAGATATTATTTAGTCAATGTAGTCAATATTTGGTTGACTGTGACTTTGTGTCAACAATCTCCCCCATATTGATAATTGACAAAATAATATATGTATATTCAATATTCATACCTGGACACAGTTGATTATAGCAACATAGCTCCCCCATACTTGATGCCGAGCTAGAATGTAATAGCTCCCCCGTAATCAGTGAATGGTGCTGAGCTAGAAGCAATAGCTCCCCCGTAAATAGTGCATGGAACCTGTATAATATCTCCCAAAAAGCACAAACAAGCACAGAAATACGAAAAGATAGGATCTGATACCAAACAAGTATATCCAACCATATATATCTGATACCAAACAAGTATATCCAGCCATATATATCCAGGCAGAATATACATAGTTCTCCCCCTTTTGGCAGTTAGCAATATAGACTGCAGAGAAATAAATAATAAAAGAAAACTGCAGTAGACATTTAATAGTAATACAACTACACCAAGCAGAGAAGAAACAGTATAGAAATAATCAAAAGAAGTACTAGCATAAAGTGTCATAACCAAATGTCAAACACACAACCAGAGTTTAACAGCATCCAAGTACATAAAACTGAAACTAACTAACTAGAAAAGAAAATGCATCAACTAATGTCATCATCAGCAGCAGCAGCAGCAGATAGTAGCCAATCTCCATCACGGAGCATGAGATGGTCCAGGAGAGTTTGAACGTCTGGGATCCACAAGAGCAGCACCCGGATCCAGGTAACGCATGACCCACGGATCATCAATGCGATATCCCTTACGATCGGGATCCCGCTGCATGGGAATGGCCATAGTAGGATGATGGGACATGGAGTACCGAATATCATGCAGCGAGTTGCAGAGTGCACTCATCTGCAGGGTAGTGCGGTAGTCTATCTGAGCCCACCGATCGGCCTCTAAGTCGAAACGATCCCGGAGCATGGTCTAGATGGAGTCAAGAGTGGCAGGTGGAGGTGGTGCATCCTGACCGAAAGGAAGGGGGTCAGACTCCGCATCATCAGAATGCTCAGAAGCCTCAGGAGAGGCGACAACTGCCTGAGTACGTCGCGCCTTGGACAGGAAAGCAGGAGCAGGCAAGAACGGACAGATATCAAGTGGTATGTTAAATGCACGAAAGATCATAGGAAGGTACAAAGGATAAACCAGAGCTCGTGGTTTCTTCCTACAGTGAATCATCCAGTCCATCATTGTACGTGGAAGATTGAAAGAAATTCCAAAGTGAAGATGATAAAGAGCAGATATCTCAAGATAAGTGATGTCATCATGGGAACCTATTTTGGGTAAAATGGTGTTAGAGATAATCCAATGAAGATCAGAAAAATATGGGTTGAGATATTTAGCCATGAGCTTGCGAGGACGTGTGTATGGAGTACACAAATCGTCCTTGAAGCTCTCAAGGGAAATTCCGTCGGGAAAACGGAACGAGCGAGCGTCAACTAGCTTTTCCCAAGAATTGGGCTCTTGAAGATCAAGATATTCGGCTAAGTCAAAGTCATCAAAAGATATATTGATACCTGCAACTCGGAAATAAATATGGAGATCATCAAAGGTCATGTTGCAGTAGAACATTTGGACAGCATGACGATAGATAGCAGAAGTGGTAGTGACAAGCTCATCAAAACAGAGGTCATGAAATAAAGCATCATATTGAGAGAAGATAGAAAAATTAATAGGATGTCCTGCGAATACCTGACGATTTCGATAGTCACTAAAGCAGTTGTTTGAGGCATCTAGTGAGACAAATAATCGGTTGTCATAGGTAGAAGGATTTCGAGGACGAGGTGGGTTGAACAATGGATGAGGTGGTTGAAGTTGTTCAATGATCTGTTCATTCGTTGGAGAAGAATCCGAAGAGGAAACACTCTCAGTTCGAATCCTCTTTCCACGATTGAACAAGCGAGGAGCCATAAAAACTTGATAGTATGAAGTATAGAAGACAAGAATGATACCTCAAATAATCAATAAACAGTGGAAGAGAATGATGAGAAACTCCTTTCCCTTGATTTTGAGGAGTAATGGAGCACTCTAGATCAAAAACTAGGGTTAGGGTTTGAAGGAAAGAGTTTGGAGAGGTGAGAAAGGAGGCAATAGTGAAGGAGAGAGAAGAAAACCCGAAATATAAGAGAGGGTTTTCTTTGGTCGGAAGCTATATTGACCATTGGATCTAAAATGATCCAACGGCAGAGCCAGATCCCGACGCTGGAACAATTGGACCGAACTCGGCCCGAACTCTGTTGGGGGCAGAGTTCGGCTCGAGTTCTGGATTAGTGGTCCAGAACAGAAAACAGGCTGAAAAGATAGAAAAATTGGTTAAGTGTTGAAGAAAAGTGATGGTTGAGGATAAAAGTTTGATGAAATCAATGAAGTACATAGAGAGGTACTCAAAAGTCAGAATAAACTTTAGAATGTAGTAATTAGACAGTATTAAGTCGAAACAAACCATATAATAAATAAGGAAATATATTGTAATTCAATATTTCAAATTTGCCATGGGTTAGCTGCAGGGGCCGGATCCCAGCTAGCGGTAGTCCTGAGGACTAGTGCACCGTGTCGCTTAGGCTTTTACGCCTTGTTGTCAGAAGGACCCTTTCGGCTTGTACCCATACCAAATTTGTCGTAAAAGAATCAAAATATACTCGATATTTACGCAGGCGAGTCTCAACTTATAACTGCTTCATCCAAAATTCCGAGTTCACGACATAGGAAATTGAAGTGCTCTTCGGATAATGGCTTAGTAAAGAAATCTGCTAGCTGATGATCAGTGTCGATAAATTCTAAGTTAATCGTGCCATTTTGCTGATGATCACGCAAAAAGTGGTGTCTGATCTCAATGTGTTTAGTGCGTGAGTGGCAGACAGGGTTCTTAGTCAAATTAATGGCACTTGTATTATCACAGAATATAGGAATATGCATAAAAGATAACTTATAGTCTTCAAGGGTTTGCTTCATCCACAGAATTTGTGCACAACAACGCCCAGCTGCTATGTATTCAGCTTCTGTTGTGGATAGTGCGACAGAGTTCTGCTTCTTGCTAAACCAGGAGACTAAAGCTTTTCCTAATAAATGACACGTGCCGCTCGTACTTTTACGGTCGACCTTGCATCCAGCGAAGTCAGCATCGGAATAACCAATAAGATCAAATGATGTTGACTTGGGATACCATAGGCCCACTGTAACCGTACCCTTAAGGTATCGAAAGATACGCTTAACCGCGGTCATGTGTGATTCCTTAGGATTAGCTTGATATCTAGCACATAGGCAAACACTGAACATGATATCGGGACGACTAGCAGTTAAATAGAGTAAGCTGCCTATCATACCTCGATACTTACGTTGATCAACGGGTTTGCCGCTCTCATCTGGTTCGAGTTTGGTTGAAGTAGCCATTGGCGTGCTGATTGGTTTGACGTTGTCAAGATCGAACTTCTTCAGCATGTCCTTGGTATACTTCGATTGGCAGATGAAAGTTCCATTAGCCATTTGTTTCACTTGCAGACCAAGAAAGTAGTTGAGCTCTCCCATCATGCTCATCTCAAATTCTGTCTGCATACACTTGGCAAATTCTTGACAGAGGGTTTCATCAGTAGAACCAAAAATGATGTCATCAACATAAATTTGAATCAACAGAATAGTGTCTTTAAAAGATTTTATAAACAATGTAGTGTCAATTTTCCCTTTTGAAAAACCTTTCTCAAGTAAGAAGCTACTTAGCCTTTCATACCAAGCTCTGGGGGCTTGTTTGAGGCCATAAAGCGCTTTCTTTAGCTTGAACACGTGGTCGGGAAATTTGTGATTTTCAAAGCTAGGAGGTTGTTTTACATAAACTTCCTCCTTAATAAAACCATTCAAGAAAGCACTTTTCACATCCATTTGAAATAATTTAAAGTTTTGAAAATTAGCAAAAGCACAAAGCATCCGAATGGATTCTAGTCTAGCAACAGGAGCATACGTCTCATCATAGTCGATACCTTCCTCTTGGTTGTATCCTTGAGCTACTAGACGAGCTTTGTTACGTGTGACTGAACCATCTTCATTTACTTTGTTTCTAAAAACCCATTTAGTACCAATTATCGAGTGATTAACCGGTCTAGGAACGAGTTTCCATACTTGGCTTCTCTCGAATTGGTTGAGTTCTTCTTGCATAGCAGAAATCCAAAATTCGTCATTAAAAGCTTCAGAAATGTTTTTAGGCTCTACTTGTGAAATGAAGGCAGTGCTAGCAACAGAGTCTCTTAGTGATGATCTAGTAGTTACTCCACGTGAAACTTCTCCTATAACTAAATTTTCTGGATGAGAAGGTTTGAAAGAGAATTTCTTAGGCAAACCCTCCAGAGAATTAGTTTCGGTTGAAGTATTCATTGGAGTAGAAGTTGATAGCTCAACGTCATCATCAAGAGTACTTATTGCACTGTTGTCTTCATCAAAAGTCACATTTGTTGACTCTTCCACAATAAGTGAGCATTTATTAAAAACTCTATATCCCTTACTCTTGGCGGCATAACCAAGAAAGATACCATCGTCAGCTTTGGCATCAAATTTGCCTAAGTTGTCTTTGGTGTTAAGGATAAAACATCTACAACCAAAAACTTTAAAATAAGAAACATTGGGGGTTCTCCCAAACCAAAGCTCATAGGGTGTTTTCTTCGTAATGGGACGAATTAGCACCCTATTCAAAATGTGGCATGCTGTACTAACAGCTTCTGTCCAAAAGTATTTCGGAAGTGAAAATTTATTCAACATGACTCTGGCCATATCGCCGAGAGTTCTATTCTTCCGCTCCACAACACCATTTTGTTGAGGAGTTCTAGGACAAGAAAATTCATGATCAAAACCATTTGCATTACAAAAATTTTCAAAATCATAATTTACGAATTCGCCTCCATGATCACTTCGGATTCGAGTAATCATGTAGCCTTTTTCGTTTTGAACTTTCTTTACAAAAACTTTGAAAACAGAGATAGCATCGCTCTTATTAGCGAGAAAGAAAATCCAAGTAAATCTCGAAAAATCATCAACAATAACAAATGCATAAAGTTTGCCACCAAGGCTAGCTATTCTACTAGGACCAAATAAATCCATATGAAGTAGTTGCAAGGGTCTAGTAGTACTTACAGAGTTGATGGAATGAAATGAGGATTTAGTTGCCTTGTTTAGTTCACATTCGGCACATACCATGTCCTTTTTTGAATGTAATGTCAGGCAATCCTCTCACTAGCTTCTTGGTAGAAAGCCTGGATATAGCATCCATGTTGGCGTGACCAAGACGCTGGTGCCAAAGTAGTCGTTCGTCTTTGTGGGCATATAGACATCTACCTGCATTGTTAGTATTTACAGAAAGATAGAAAATATAGATGTTGTCCTCTCTTTTCCCTTCAAAAGCAATGTCTCCTGTTGACCTATCATAGATGTAGCAACTATTTTGTCCAAAGTTAATATCATATCCATGATCAGCAAGATGACTAATGCTGAGCAGGTTATGCTTTAACTCGGTCACTAGGCAGACATCCTTTATTACAGGAGAAGGAGGATGACCAATGATACCATTACCTATTATGTGCCCTTTGAGATTGTTACCGAAGGATACATATCCTTCTCTCTTTATCGATAGTGATGCAAAAAGATTTGCGTCTCCCGTCATATGTCGCGAGCATCCACTATCGAGAATCTACTTACTTTCAGTTGAAGAGGGAAGGTCCACCTACATCAAGAGTAGATGTGACCTTTGGTACCCGAGTTCTTGAGGGTCCTGAAAAGTTAGTCTTTGGAAACCAAGTATATATCTTTTTATCTACAAGTCTTCTAAATTTGCACTGTGGTGAGATGTGTCCATGTAAACCACAGTAAGTACAGATAGCATTCTTATTTATACTAGGAGCATGAGAATAATATCTATAAGCAACAGGATGAGGATGGTCATGATGTGAAGAGTTAGCATGGTGATGATGATTATGCACAGAATGAGTGGCATGGTGATGGTGTCTATGAGGCATATCATGATGGTATTGTCTATGATGTGTGACATGCTGATATTGTCTATATGGCATGGCATGATGATTTTGTCTATATGGCATATGATGATCTTGTCTATATGGCATTGCATGATGATCTTGTCTATATGGCATGGCATGATGATTCCTATGTGTGGAGTGATGTTGATTGTGTCTTTGTGCATGATGATTGTGTACTGAGTGAGAATTATTCTTACGTGCACGTGGTTTGTGAAAGTTTGTGTATATAAATGCATGGTTATGTGCTGCATGAGAATGACGTGGTTGACTAGCATGAGTGGTGTTGTGCCCATGTGATTGGGTTTGAGGTTGAACAACCTGTTTACCCAATTTGGTTTCTAATCTTTTAGAAACAGCTTGCAGTTCATCAACCTTAATATTTAAGCCATATATCTTAGTCATGGAAATCTTGTGTCTACTCTTTTCTTCAGCAAGCAACGTGTTGAGTGTAGTGATTTCTTGAGTTTGTTGCTCAATACGTGCTTCAGCATCATGTAAGCTTAATTTAAGCTTGGATACTTCATCAGGGTCATTAGTGGGTGTCGTGTTTCTAACATTATCAAGAAGTAAGGAAATTCTTTGTATCTCATCTTCAAGACTTTTGATTTTGTCCTTGGCATGTTTGTATTTACCGATGACCTTTTTGTGATCATCGAGTAAATCAGTGAAAGCATCGCCAAGTTCATCAAAAGAGAAGTCATCTAGAGTTTCGTTAGATACCTTGTTGGAAGTTGCCATTAGGCACACATTTGCTGTATCTTGAGGAGAGCCTTTTTCTTCCTCGGAGTCACTCGCTTTACTTTCATGCCAAATTCCTGTGTTGGCATATTTTTTTGATGAGTTCTTTTTGTATGGCTTCTCATAGCGGTTGCTCTTCTTCAAGAATGGGCAGTCTTTTCGGACATGTCCAGTCTTCTTGCAACCGTAACAGGTTGGCTCTTCTTCATCATCTTCTTGTGAATCCTTCTTCCTTCGATTAAAGCGAAGGAATTTTCTGAAGTTGCGAACCATGAGAGCTTGGTCTTCATCATCCGAGTTATCGTCTTCGGTCTCATCGTGATCAGCCCTTCGTCGATGAGCTTTGAGTGCGATCTCCCTGGTCTTCGGAGCAGGCTCTTCGAAGTCCTTGAGGTCAAGCTCGTGAGTCATGAGCTTACCCATCAAGGTCTCCATTGACATTGATGTGAGATCGTTTCCTTCTATGATGGCCGTCACCTTAGGGTTCCAAATCTTTGGCAACCCTCTGAGCAACTTACGAATCTTCTCGTGGTTTGAGTATTGCTTACCAAGCGAGGATAAAGGATTGATGATGTCGAGGAATCTTGTAAACATTTGAGTGATCGTCTCATTTGGCTTCATCTTGAAGGCTTCGTATTCTTGAGTGAGACGGCTTATTTTAGATTCCTTGACTTGTGTGGTTCCCTCATGCGTCACTTCTAAAAGTCTCCATACTTCATGAGCAGTGGTGCATGTGGAGACCCTGTTGAATTCATTCCTGTCTATAGCACAGAATAAAGCATTAATAGCCCTAGCATCTAGACTTGCCTGTTTCTTCTCCTCGACAGAATATTTGTCGTGTGGTTTCTCAATGAGGTCACCATCGACAACTATCCTAACGGGCTTTTTGTAACCGTCAGTGACGACAGTCCACAGGTCAAAGTCTAGATACTTAAGATAGAAGCTCATCCTTGTTTTCCAATATGTATAGTTAGTTCCATCAAATAGGGGAGGCCTATGAGTGGACTGACCTTCACCATGATTGGAAATCAAGGATTGTGTGGTTGCCATGGATCAGCTCTTAGGATGTTAGTCCTTAAAAAGAGAACAGAGCTCTGATACCAATTGAAGAACAGTTTGGCAACTCTAGAGGGGGGTGAATAGAGTTTATATAGAAAAATATCCAATTAAAATTAACTCTTTCACCAACAATAAATAATCAGAGTAAAGTGCGGAAAATAAATGAAGAGCAGAAGAGCATACGCAAACACAGCGATTTTAACCTGGTTTCCCTCGTGGAGGACTAGTCCAGGCCTGAGAACTCTAGCTCAGGATTAAATCTACTATTTGTGAAATAGTAGTTTACAACCCGTACCTTTTCTTCAGAAGAGCACGTTAACTTCTAACAGATGATCGCAGTGGCGATTTGCTTGGAATTGTCCAAGCGACTTCTTCGACTCTTGCACAAGAATCCTAACTGAGAGATGCTGAGCACTCGACACTTAGAAGGCTTGTGGCTAGTAGATGGGAAGGGTATGGCTTACTTGAGCTTATAAGAGAGAAGAGAAAAGAAGATTGGATGGATTGGAATGAGAGAATTCATGCCCTATTTATAGTATTTTTATAGGCAGAATTCGGCCAGAATTCGGGTAGGAAAATTCAAAAATTTGGCCGTTGGACAACTAGCAACCAGCTAACCCTAAAATTAGGGTTCCTGATTTCTAGGGGACAGAGTTCGGCCCGAACTCTGTGTGGAGGCAGAGTTCGGCCCGAACTCTGTCTCCAGAGCACAGAGTGGTTCTAAGGGGATTTTTGGGCAGTGTTTGGTTCAGTGGAGCTTGGGATTTTGGGTAGGCTGTAGACTAAGTGTCAAGAGCTCAGCAAGACTCAGAGTACACAAGTCTAGACTCAATGAAAATATAAAATACAGACTCGAAAACACACTGAGAGCCGGAGACTGAGCTGTCGTCTGTCTTGAACTGTTATGCAGACGTCGTGTGTCGTATTGAAATAATACAGATATTATTTAGTCAATGTAGTCAATATTTGGTTGACTGTGACTTTGTGTCAACAGGAGGTACCAGAACAGGTAGATTTGTAAGGTATTGTTTGATATCATTGAAGGCTTTTTGACACGCTTCATCCCAAACAAATGATACACCCTTCTTTAATAGACGGGAGAAAGGTTGACATCTCCCAGAGAGATTAGATATAAATCTCCTGATATAAGCAATGTGACCCTGAAAGCCACGGAGTTCTTTCAGATTACGAGAAGGACGCATTTCAAGAATTGCTTTAACCTTATCAGGATCAACATGGATACCCTGAGAAGTAATGACAAATCCTAAAAACTTGCCATTGGAAACCCCCAAAAAAGACTTAGTAGGGTTCATTTTCAATTGACGTTGGCGCATCAAATCGAATACTGTCTTCAAGTCTTGAATGTGATCATCTTTTGATCGACTCTTGACAGCAATGTCATCTACGTAACATTCAACTATTTTTCGTAGATGTTCTTGAAAGATGTTGCTCATAGCCCGTTGATACGTGGCACCGGCATTTTTAAGACCAAATGGCATAACTGTATAGTAGTAAACCCCAAGGGGTGTACGAAAAGTAGTATGCTTCTCATCTTTTGGATGCATCTTAATTTGATTATATCCTGAGAATCCATCCATGAAAGACATACGTTCAAAACCGCATGTATTGTCTATCATGACATCGGTAATCGGAAGTAGAAATTTATCCTTTGGACAAGCTGCATTAAGATCTCGAAAATCTATGCAAACTCGGACTTTTCTGTTCTTTTTCATAACAGGAACAATGTTGGCAACCCAATCGGGGTGTTGTTCTTCATGAACAAAGCCACATGTGATCAGATTTTTGACTTTCGTCTCAATTGCATCCATCATATCTGGTCGAAAATGCTGTTGCTATTGTTTTACAGGCTTGGCATTAGGAAGAATATTAAGTTCATGAGTAGCAACTTTATGATCTAGACCTGGTATATCCTCATAACTCCATGCAAAAATATCAATATATTCTTTGATCAGTTTTATCAACTCTTCTTTTTCATCTTCGGAAAGGTTTTTACTGATGAATATTGGTTTGGACGTAGTTCCATCTCCAATATCAATCTGGATAATCTCGTCCTCTGTAGGTGGTTGTCGCTGTTCAAAATAAAGTTCCCATTGAGTGTCCATCTGTTGAGCCCAAGGATCATTCTCAAATGGTTCAGATTCACCATCAGTTTGAACCATGTTTACTGAGAATATTTGTTCAGATTTATCATAATAACCTCTTCTACCACACGAGGAGTGAGATGTATCGGATTCGATGAATTGGATTTCTTCCGAATCTGATGATTGTGAAGAGCTAAAAGAGAATTTTTCTTGAATATCGTCATTAAACATATGGGACGGATCATATCCCAACCCATGATGAGTTTTCTGATAAAACGAATCACCACTTAATGGTAATCGTCTACCATTGCCTTGATTAAGACCTTGCATAGTCTTCAAATTATATCCTATATTCTGGATAATCTTGAGATATTGTTGACTATATTTGTCAATTTGGATTCTTCTTTTATCTTTATCTCTCAGATCATCTGTCTGAGCAACAGGAATATTTCTAGCCAGGCCAAATACAATTTGACGCTTGTTTTTCTTATCAGACGGAATCACGAAATAAGATTCCTCGTGACGTCTATAAGTTACACAAGCTTGCGATGAAGCGGCTACAGAAAGAAGATAGAGAGAAGATGTTAGGAACCTCTGAGCATAAGGTCCAACATCGACATGAGGAGGAAAAGAATTTTCCTTATTGTCAATGTATAAGATTTTCTCCGTATCTATGTCGTCTTTATATTGATGACTTTGATTATCAGAAGATAAAGTCATTCTTTCAACAAACTTGACAGCCATATACTCAAAAAGGAAATCTTCATTGATATCGAAAAGTACAAAATGATCAATATTTACATCATTTACAATTTGACTACTATGCTTCGGATTAATCATTAACGGACCATCATCCGTCTTCTGCGTATACTTGCCAAGATTAACGATCAATGGTGGCTCTGGATCATTCGTACGAAAAGTACGCCCTTTGACCTTGATCATAAGAGGTTGAACTTGGCTTTTAGCAGGAACATTTACTGATTCCTCAGATGAAGCTTGAGTTCTTCCTTTAACCTTGATCATCAGAGGTTGATTATTGACAGGTTGGGGTTGAATTCGCCCTTTGACTTTGATTTTCAAAGGTTGCTCTTCTGGTGAATCTTCATTAATAGACTGATCTTCGGCAAATGATCGATCTTCAGCCATGTCTGATTTCTTTACATGTTCTTGTTTGTAGAGCCTTGAATCAGAAAAATAGGCTTCGACACCCTTGAAAGGATTGATATCAGCAAACTAAGTCTTTACAACCCCTTGGAAATCCACGTACTTGAAGCATTGGTGGAGAGTTGAAGGCACGATGTTATGCTCATGTAACCACGGTCTTCCAAGAAGGATGTTGTAGGATATATCTGAATTAATAACATAGAATGTTGCCATCGTTCGAAGATCACCAATCTGGATTTTCAGACGAATTTTCCCCAGTGGTTTACTCTTTCCAGAGTTGAATCCAACGATTGTGGTACTAGTGTAAGTCAAGTCACTAGTAGGAATCCTCAACGATCTTAGCATACTTTAAAGAATTATGCTAATGGAAGACCCAGGATCAATATAAATCCTGTTAACTTCAATGGATTCAATATACCCAGTATAGCACAAAGGCCTGTCATGCTTGTTATGCTTCAACAGCATATCTTCTTGTGTAAAGGTAATATTAGGAATTACCTCCATCACACTATGACATTGTGGGCATGACACTGGTATATTATCAGGAGTCTTGAGTTGAGCTAAGCAGGAGTCAGCTTACAGCAAAGCTTCACTCAAGGTTTCGCGACTTTCTTTAGAAAGGCGAAGCAACTCGAAGATAGATAGTCTAGCCGGAGTATTGGCTAACTGGGCTAGAATATCAAATTTATAGGGTTTCATCACCACCCCCTGACTGGAAGTAGACTTCAATGGGACGTCAAAGCGTACTGCTTTCTGTTTCCTCTTTTCAACCACAGATGGTTTAGCAGGAACGGAGACGGTTGAGTTGGTGGTGTTTCAACATTCTCTACATCTTTGGAGGATCCCTCATAATTTTTGTGGTACTCTTTCCCAGATCTTGTACCAGCAAAGGTTTCTTCTTTAGACTCAGAAGAAGGAAGTACCATATTGCAGGATTTAGTCTTCCTTCCCTTAGCCTTCTTCTTACGAGGATTGTTATGAGGAACCTCAGAACCCAATCCAACAGTAGATTTTTGACTTTGAATTTATAAAGGAAGTCGTATTCCTTTATCATAATTCAAACCTTCTGCCTTTTGAAAGTCATAACCCATCTTTTTCATGAGAAGGACAGATTGCTGACTGTACAAGTGAGTGGGCAGTAGACTTTTAACAGGTGGTTCAACAGAAGAAGAAGAAGAGATCTCTGTAACTACAGGAGAATGAAGAATAGAAGTCTCTGTAGCTACGGGAGAAAAAGGATTCGGGATACGAGGAAAAATCCCTACAGGAGCTTTTTTATAAGCAGCGAAGACTTGTTGTACCCTGTATAAGGGAACACTATTCATGGCTAGCCACTGCTGATGAGTAAGCTTGAGCTTTGTATGAGGTGCCAGACTTGGAGGGCATATGCTCAATCCTCTCAGTCTATCTTCCAAAGGACTGTCATCCCATAAATGATCCAAATCATCAGGATCTGGAATAACATGAGAAATCATGTTGCAGGTTTTGACTTTATTACCTTTCCTAGATTTTGAAGTTTTACCTTCATCTTCCATTTCAGATACTAAGTCAGGATGTACCCACATAATTTCACCATTCTTTAATGTAAGATGTAACAATCCTTTATTTTCTTCCCTGGCAGGCAGGATATTCACAATCTTCATCGTCGCCTTCGAAATTGGAACAATTCCGTCTGGTATTTGTTGAGAAGGAAAATCTCCAAATTGAAGAGAAACCATATTGGTTGTGACCGTATGCTCATCGTTAGTTAAAGAGATGGCATTAGCATTAATCAGCTCCTGGATTTTCTTCTTTAGGACATAACAAGCCCTGGTAGGATGATTGATGTATCTGTGATAGATACAATATTTGGAATTATCAGTCAGATTCACCTCATTAGGCCTCTCTGGCTCCGGGATCTGGAGTTTGCCACTCTTCACCAGACATTGGAATATCCCTGGGATATAACTCTCGTCAAAAAAATATTCTTCTTTTGGCTTAGAAGACTCCTGATTATTCGACGTCATTTTGTTTTTGGAAAGATTAACCATAAGGGTGTCCTTTCCTTTTGCATTACGATTGCCAGAATTATTAGCAGGATTACCTTTCTTTCCCTTATCATCTGAGGCAAAGATCATTCCATGTTCACGAGCCAACCTACCATTGGTCTCGGCAGAAACTGCTGCTATAATAAACGAGGCCCAATCTGTGAATTGGGAACCCGTGAAGACAGCAATAGATGGTCGCAGATTCATCTTGCATGTATCAATTAACGCTGAATCTGGCATACCAGGAGGCATCTTTAGAGTCGCCTGTCGGAAACGTTCAATGAACGTCCGAGTATCTTCTTTCTCCTTTTGTTTAATTTCTATTAAGGAGGACATGTTCATATCCATACCTCCTTCATAGAAGCGGAAGAGAAACATCGCCTTAAATTCGTCAAAAGACGAAATGCAATTGTCGGGTAAACTACGATACCAGTCGTAGGCTGAACCCGTTAAGCACCTAATGAATACTCGAGTGAGAAGAGCGTCATTTTTCTGTAGATGTACAGTCATAATATCAAAGTAATTGATATACTGACTAGGTGAAGCCTTTCCATCAAATAATACCATTGATTGTGGCTTAAATTTCGGTGGAAAGGGTACATCATTCCAATGAGGAGGATAAGGTTGCTTAATCCCTAACCTCTGGAGCTGATCCTTGTGCTTCAAAATTTCAAACTGTGCTTTGAGTTCACGCACTGCTTGAATAGCTTCACTGGTTTGAGGGAGCACATTTGATTGAATGGTTGTTGGATGTACCGTAACCCCCACCGGAGATAGTACATCTTCTGGAATGATAGGATCTGGAGATGCAAAATTTTGATTAACAGCAGGCTCTTGAATATTCAAAGGTATATCAGCCCCTTGACTATCTTGAGTTTGTGCTGTTACCTGCACCGGTGTTACCACTACCGGTTGAGCAGTTTGTTGAGCCGTTATTATCTGGTGCATGCTTTGCATCATGTTAAGCATGTCTTTCAGTGATTGCTCAACGGCAGTGAGACGTTGTTCTGTATTAGCAGATGACGTCTCTGGTTCATCTCCAATAGCGTAGGATTCAACCTCTCTTGAAGATATAGAGGGATTAATATAGAGGTATGAATCAACGCTATCAGTTTTAGACTCAAAAGATTGAGTACCCCCAGCTTCTGAATCAGAAGTCTGCAACTGTCTTTGTCTTCTTGATCGAGTATTCTGATATACTCTTTCAAAGGAATCAAGAAGTCTGTTGAATTGTTGTTGACCTGAAGTTTGGGACGTGTTCCGTCTAGGACGTCGTCCTCTGTTGGTATGAGATGCCATGTTGACTGATGCATATGACAACTCATCATCTTGTTGTTGAGGCACATTAAAATTTAACCGATCAAAAACTGATCGTTTAGAAACCGAACAACAACATTTAATTACAATCTGGTGACACTCACAATGATAATTTTCTTGGGGGAGTGTCACGGGAGATTGTCTATTTTTACGCTTTCGCATTAGCAATTCGCATAAATTAGAAGGAGTAGATGAAGTAGTCTTTTTATTACATTTGGGATAGAAAAACGTTTAGTACCTTGTGTATAAAGAAGATTACTGGCTGCATTCGCAGAACCAAACTGTACATTTTTACGTGCTTGGAGTTGCGTACGTAAATCCTGAGATTTTTTAGCACAAAGGACTCCATATTCATTGCGTGTAATTTATAAGTTTGGTACCTTGCGTACAGCAGTGTAAGAAGGTTGTTGGTTGAAAACAAAAGTTTTACCAACTATGTTTTTATGCTTCATGTGTGTAGGTACATTCACTTTAGATGCAGAAGCATCATTGTAAATTTTATCTACACTGTCACAGACAGGAGATTTACCTTTACGCATAGAGCGCAAAATATGAGTATCTGCCACGTCATAGACCGGAGATTTTCCTTTACGTGTAGAACATAAATTTTGTGTGTCTACCGCGTCATAGACGGGAGACACATTTTTACGCCCAGGACATAAAACCTGATTTTTACGCTCAGGACGTAAAACTTGATTTTTTACGCCCAGAGCGTAACACTGGAGAGTCTGCCACGTTACAAACGGGAGACTTGTTTTTACGCGCATAGCGTATCACCGAAGTAGAGACTGCCTCATCACAGATGGGAGTCTCTACAACAGGAGTAGGAAGGATTCCTTTGCCCGCAGAGACAGTAGGGAGATCCGAGGATGCTTTAGATTTAGGAACCCAAACTTTTCGCGCCTTCCGCGATTTCTGAACATTGGAGCAGCGAGTGCTACCCCCAGTCCAGAGCATTTCTTCATAGGCAGTCTGGTCGAAGTAAACAACCAGAGTCTTCTTTGTCGATCCAATCGACACATCATCGTATTGAGCAATTGCCTCCTCGTCAGAGGAGAAGGTCGTCCCCAGCAGAGTCGCCATTTTGTTTCACTTAACAAAAATGCCTAAAAATCGGCTTTTGAAAATAAAACGAAAAAAGTACAAAAAGTACAAATTGTTCTGGGAAGTATTGCTATGGAAGTCTGATCTGAAGGCGATCACTTTGTTCCTTGGACCATACGATGATGATGAAGATCACTGCTAGAAGATGAACAACTGGAAGAACTAAGTCACTAGAAAGGTATCGACGCATTTGTGCACTGATGGCGAGGTCGAATGCTTTCCTGCTTTTCTTCACTCTGTTCTGGAAGAAAGGTTGAAGAAGAATGCTCTCGGGGAATCAAAGTTTCTGGGCTCTGATCTCTATGTATTCTCCTCTGTCTTTGCTTGTCCTTTTATATGAGAAAAATAAGTCTATTTATAGACTTGGCTTCTTGTGCGTAAAACTCAGCAAAAGTTTTATCTTTTCGCTAATAACTGTCACCCATGACTGAAGTCATCCTCTACATACGTTGACACGTGTCCCATAATTTTAGTAAGAATAGGATGCACGTACACACGTTCTTCAAAATGTGTGGCATGAAAACCACGTAGGCAAACCACGTTCCAAACTAATCAGAAAGGATAGGGCGTAAAAACAACCCAAATATACCATGAGCGTAAAGTAGTAAACTAGGCGTAAAATAGCCCTAAAATGGACTTCCCGCGTAAAGTGGTTGATAAAACAACCTTGAGCGTAAAGGTAGCCCAAATAAACTTTATACACACGTCAACTTTGAGCGTAAAAAGGCTCATATAGTATTCATGCGTAAAAGAAGCCATCTTGTGAGCGTAAAAGTAGCTCAGTCCACATACTAAACGACAAATATGGATTTCTGTGTAAAACAAATCCCTTCGAATCCTGTGTTATACGCCGTCAGTAGATCTTTATGTCAGACCCATTATTACTTTGCATTAAATACATGATTTGACAATTTGTCTCTGCATGTCCCTGGCGTAAAATGGTTGGCGTGTCCCTGGCATAAAGCAGCTTGTTTGAGTGGAAAGCTCTTATCCTTTTGACTCAGTCTATAAAACATTTTTTACGCTCCTACAACCACCAAAACCTTGCCGACGGATATTCCGTCGGAAAGTTGTCGCTATGCAAGATATTCCGTCGGCTAGCCGTCGACGATCCGTCGCTAACTGGAAATATTTCCAATTCTCCAGTTAGCGACGGATATTCCGTCGACATTTAGTCGGAAACTGATGTTATCCGTCGCTAACCCGTCACTAGTCCATCGCTAACTGAGATATTTTTATATAAAAAAAATTACAGAGCTTTCCCTATTCACACAACATCCGAACATCGGACCAATATATAATCATAATATACAATCACTGAGACCAATATATAATCCATTATAAATCACATACGAAAATAATGCAAACCAATTATCCAAGAATCACATAGACCAATATATAATCACAAATATGCATAACCCAAACCAATGTAAAATAGACACCAATTATCCTGAAATCATAAACTAATATCCGTCGTTATAATCTAAAATTTCCACAAATATTCCAAATTTAAAAACTATTCTTATACAATACTTCAAGGAGCAGGAGGAGTTCGATTGTCCGGTAGTGGTAATCCCTCCTACGACCGACGATAATACTGCTCCACTATGTACGGCAGCAATCCTTCGAAGACACTGCCCGGAAGTCGGCATAGCTGCTATGGCGACATGAGATCAAGGAGTGCCGTCACAGTTGGAGACGGTACCAGAGGGGCAGCAGGGTTGAAAGAAAGATGACCGACGGAAGAAGGACCGGCACCAGCAATCGACGGACCGGTACCAACAGCCGACGGACCGGCACCAGTAGCAGACGGACCGGCACCAGCAGCAGACGGAGGTGGAAAGTACATGACAATTTGCTCCCGTAAGGATGACACCGCCTCGTGCAGCTGCGTAAGCTGCGACCTCACATCATCGTCTGTCGGGATCGCGAGAGAATTTTCGGTATTCCCTTATAGAGTAATTGACCAATAGTACCATGACAGTACCCAGGATTATTGTAGACTGTAATACCTAAATTTCGGTATTCCTTTCTAAAATCTTGCTAGTAGAATCACGACTATGGTCTTCTGGTTGGGACTAGTCGTACTTGACTCTTTTAAGATTTTAATCTTCTATCCTTCTTATACTATATCTTATTATAATTTTGAGGACAAAATTTTGTAAGATGGATAGGTTGTAAGCCCCCTGGATTTTAGGGTTATTTTAAATTTTAAAATGAATTATTTTTGATAAATATTTTTATTATAATTAGTTTTTATCATTAAATATACGTTTCCGTCACTTTGATTTTTGGAGCACTAGAGATGTCAACCTCTCGAAACGTTCTTCATGTGTTTTGATCTAGACAAATTTACCTTTATGTTGATATATCATATCCCAATCAGACACACCATCTTGTACTTCATTTTTATCTCACAACTTTTCTGACACAAGATCCAATCTTGATTCACCCCACGGATTCACATTTATTTTCGACTCGAATTGGGGATACCGTTTCGACCAAAACTCGTTGGCCCAAAATATGGATATGACCCACATTAAACCTACTATGCACGTGCCACTTGTGTGCCACCCAATTGAGCTGCCACATTCTATTATTTTATTAATGATTATAAATGACTTAATTTTTAGTTATAACCATACCTAGCCCAATCTTAATCCAACCTAACCAAAATAAACCCAACCCAAACCACATTTGAATCCATCATAACCAACCAAACACACAACACCACTCACTCCCTCCAAAACACCAAACACCATAAGCTGACACTACCCTAGGACCAATGGATAAACCCATTCCCATGAACCCACATTTTGGGTAAGCCCTCAACTCCTTTTTACTCATACACCCTATTTTCGGACAAACCTAATGGGGGCTCAATAAATGTGAGCAGCTCACATGTTGACCAATACACACACAACATTCACATTAAAGGCTTTCTCTCCTTAACACTCAACCTCACAATTAATACACAACCTCTCTACTCTCTCCCCTTTATTTTAAACAACACACAAACATACCCCCCACTCACCAGCTCCCCCATGGTCGAACCACCCCATCTCCTTAACACTTTAACTCCTCATTTTTCCTATCTTCCTCCTCCATAACTAGCCCTTGGCCGACCAAAGCTTACCCCCTCTCCACCTAAACTTCTTCTCCTTCTTTCCAAGCTCTTTTCCTCATCTTCCTCTCCTCCTCCCCCACCATGGCAGTAGCCATCGGGCCTACTACTGCCACTGCAACTGGTTGAAGTTGCTGCGGCTTCCGTTGCTTTGGCCGTTGTTGCCGCTGCCTTTTGCTGTAGTTGCTTTTGTCATGACTGCTGTGCCACCCTAGGTTGGCCACAGCGGGCCTTCTTCCTACTCAGGGTGACTATTAGGAGGGGACCTCACTGTCGTCCAGCGCTGGCAGCCACCTAAGGGCTGCCCGACCCAACCGCAGCAGCGAACTGCTGCTACTACCGCTACTTGGAATCTTTGTTGCCGCCTTCTTTATACTCGCCCACCGCCAAACGGCCATGCGTCGCCCCTGCGAGCCCCTGACGACTGCACGTACCATCCCCGATCGGCCGCACCACCGGCGCGCCTCAGCGTGCCCCACTCGCTGTTGCAGCGCGCCTGTACCCGCCCTCCCCACGCACGCGGGCGAGGTCGTATTCGCCGTCGACCAACTGCCACTGCCAGTGAGCCCCCCAACTTGTGCATGACTTGGGTGACCCCTACAGGCCATCGCTCGACATCCCCAGCGAGCCATATAGGAGATTCGTGTGTTTCGAATGGAATCCCGTCGTCGTGCACGAAGAACGCAAAGACAGAATTGAGCATCAATAGAATTATTCAATCCAGTGAGTTTGAGTGTGTCATAAGCTGTGTGAGGACAGTAGGCCATCTTCATTGGGGTCTGATATTGAATTACATGTTTCTAATATGAGGGGTGTGTCTGGGTTAGGAAGTAACTGTCCCATTAATCTGATTTTGAATTACATGTACCAGCCAGACATTGTTTCTACAGCCATTTGACTGGCGAGGCAGAAATCTATGTACAAGATTTGCTATAAGGAATTTTCATTAATCTACGGTACGACATGGTAATCAGGACATAGTCCCTGCAGCCATTCGACTGGCGAGGCAGAAACTATGTAGCCGTAGATAAAGTTGACTGTCCTCTGACCCCCATCCCTCGGCAATGATGATACAACAACCTATCAATATATCTTTTAGTAGTAGATGATGTCTTAGTATTACATTATATGGGTTCATCTTGATTCTGTTACATCCTTCAGATACTAGATTCGATACGAATATATACTACACCATATGTACAGAACATAGATGATTAACACTAATGTATGCTAGAATGAATTTTAGGTTGTGTTCTGAGCCATCCGTTCACACACTTGTCAAAAAATTGAATATAACCTTTTTATCTGCTTTCGAAAAAATCGAATATAACCTTTTTACCTGCTTATGAAAATGTGTTCTGAGCCATCCATTCTCACACTTGTTTCTTTTCTGGAATTACAAAACATATATGAATTATACATTGAGTGTCAATGTCACGATCCGCACCCCTTTTTTTTTCTAAACGGTGTCCAAGCCAGCCTACGCCGCAGTGTCGGCGGTAGAACGCTGTCACGGCCATGAAGATCAAAATCACAAATAATACTCATTCACAAAAATTAATTTAATTTACAAAAAGCACAAGTTTTACTTTTGCAGAAAACATAAACTTGTACAATTATAGAATGACTACCACTCAACTATCTAGCTAGTCTCTAAGCTTCTGTCTGCAAGTATCCCCGTATCTCCCATGGTAAGTGAATCCACGGCTAACCTGAAAATGTTGGTTTTCAGTCAGGAATGGAACGAGCACAATTCACTGAATACAATTTCGAATAAAGAAAATGACTATAAAATAAAGGTCAGACATCAATCATGAGTTTTGAAAATAAACAGTAAAGACGGAAAATCAGTAACAAATAAATAGACACAAAATACTTTTCCCAACTGTTAGAAGTACCTTTGATATGTGATCGGTCTCGGAACAATTATATGACACTATCTACACTGTCTAAAGTTACACTGTCTACACTGTCTAAAGTTACACTGTCTACAGTTAATATTGCAATAAAGAAACACTGTCTACAAAATAATAATCACGAACTACACAGTTTAAATGCAATAATAATCACGGTCTACACTGTCTACTTTGCAATAAATAAATCACTGTCTACACTGTCTACTTTGTAATAAATAAATCACTGTCTACATTGTCTACACTGTCTAAGGTCAGATCACACATCCTTGGTACTTATCATTTCCGACTCAACAGTTTATAATAGAAAATAATCACACAACCAATGGCTAATCAATAAAATATAGTAAAGATCAATATCGAAATGCAGACAATAAACTGTACTCGCCTGTGGTCCTCTACTGGTGAAACCGACAGTCTGAACTACTCAATGTGCCACAATAGTCAAAACCCGTACAACAATCCCTGAAAGCTAAAATAAACATTACCAACGTTCTCAAAATAGTCAAATTAGCTAGGATTGCCTGTCCTTAAGTCCAATTCTGGATACAGGGGCAAAACGGTAATTTCGGGCCAAAACGATGTCCGCCGTTGGACCCGCTTTGCACCGAAAAACGTGTCAGAGTCAACGGTCTCTAAAGTCATCAAACTACATGGCTATGGATCCAGTTTTCTGATACGAACCCAACCGTATGTCCAAAGTTGGATTTCGGCGGGCCGTGCACAAAATTGCCCGTTGAGTGGGACCGTGGGGCCCGCAAAACGGTGATTTTGTCAACAGTCTCAGAATCGGACCAAATTTGGCATACATGACCAGAAAAATGATACGGTCCTGCTGGCACAAGTTTCGTCTCGATCTGACAAGCGTGCACAAAGTAATTAAGAAATTTGCAAAGTACACGATACGGTGAATTTCGACGGATACGCATCAAATTTGTCGCGCACACGCGACCAATTTGAATTCCGCCAAAGCCCACACGACCACGAAGCCGTTATGCATCTTTCAATGCTTTCGGTTCGCGACCACGTCGCCCGGAATGGCGGAACGCACGTCGTGTGGATGAGTTTTCTAGTTTTGAAAACAGATTTTTGGGAAACTTTGGGATTCGATTTCTCGACGCTCAGTCGATGATTTCCAAATCCGCAAAAAGGGTTGTGAAGCCCTACATGGTGTCTAGGATTGTATTCAAATAGTTTTTCTAATATTGTACTGGATCGATCGGAATCGATCTTCGAACATGGGGGTTTGGGCTGAACTAGTGTTCTTCTTTAAACAGGTTTTTCGGGTTTTTGGGTTTGATTTTTCTGGCAATATAGATCACCTAAAATCAAACTAATTGATCGGAATCGAAGGTGGATATATGGGGTTCATACCTGAAGAAGTGGCTCGGGAAATGGTCAACTGTGCGCGAAGATATCTCGCGACGAAGTTGCACCTCCGTGCAACTGCTGCTGCTTCGTGATTCGCTTCCCCCGCGCATGCGTGCTGTACCCGTGCGGTCTCGCCGTGCACGGCGGCACCCAGGCCGGACGTACGGCGGCGCCAGGTCCCGAGGGGTGGCGAAACACTGGGATTAGGGTTTTGATGGGAATCTCGTGTTTGCAAACGCTCTATATATAAACATTTTTTTTTTTGAAATCCCACTCACACACACAATTGGGGGGCTCGAACCTTGCCGGCCCCTCCGGGTGTCCGCTCTAATACCACTAGGCTAGAGAGCTCGGACTATATAAACATATATATACGGTTTTGCCTGCCGAGCGGGGAAAGAGGTGCTCGGGGGTTTTACTTACACAGGTCGGGGGGGTCCTCTGGATTAGGGATTGCTGTGTTATTAACTTATTGTTTGGGCTGGGGATTGGGATCAGGCCGGGTTGGCTGCAAAGTTGGGTTGGGGTGTACTAAGGGCCGCTACTGCTTCAATTTCCTTTTCACTTTATTCCTTTTATTTATCCATTCATTTCATATAGATATATATGTAAATATCTGTATACATATACGCGTACATATATACGCACACCATTATATATATATATATATATATATATATATATATATATAAAATATATATATATATATATATATATATATATATATATATATATATATATATATATATATATATATATACACATATGTGCACGTATATACATATATACATAATATAAATACCTATGTGTATATATATATATATATATATATATATATATATATATATATATATATATATATATATATACATATATATAATATATTTTTAGATATAAATACACATATACGATATTTCTATATACATTTGTATATTCATGCATATATATCTCCATAAACACACATATACCTAAAATACTTTAAATCAATAATATAAATACTAATATCTTATTATATATATATATATATATATATATATATATATATATATATATATATATACTAGCACATTTATATCTGCATATATATAAATTTAATTTAACACAAAATCAACTCAATAATAATTATAATATTATATAGTAATAACCTCAATAGTATTGATAAAACCATAATAATATTAATAATAATAATAATAATAATAATAATGAATTCCATAAATCGATAATGGTGTATAGAAACCATTATGTTCAGTCTAAAAACTCCAACATATATGAGGACCTATTTTATACAAAAATTACTGAATATCACTAATAATAATATTTATAATATTTAAATACGAATACTATAAAATATTTGTTAAATCATTTAAAATAAAATACAACACCCTCATACCAAATTCTCTCAACACGGACGTCCTTGGACGTGCCGCATGACTACATGGGCTTGGGCTCAGTTCGGGTTTAGTTTGACTGGTTTGGTGCGACCGGGTCACCTAGACGTCAAATAATATTAATAATGAATATTTAAAATATTCATAAAGGTCATGTCACAACTTGGCCTGGTTTTCTCAGTTAGGATATCACTATGGCTCGGCCTTTTCCTACCATGATTAAACGCTAGTCAAAGCACGCCACTGAGCTATCCGTGCCATGATTCCTAGTCACCTTGTACTCCAAATCTCAACCATGGCTAAAATTATCTACCGTAATAATTAACTATTTAATTATTTATAAATTCTAAAATCACTATTTAAATCAAATAAATAATAAAAAAATATTTTGAAAATTTTCAGAAAGGGAGGCTACAGTCAATCTTTGCAGAATTATCTTAAAATGGATATGAATTACTATCTGTGGAACCGTTTGTGGATGTACAATCGTCATCCTGATGACATGTGCGGTGTGCGGGATGAATTTATACAGGGTGTGCAACAGTTCCTGCAGTTTGCCAAGGCGTTCCCTCAGTACATGGATCGTACAAAAATTAAGTGTCCATGTGTGAGATGTCGCAACTTGAAATATCATTCAGAAGTGGATGTGACATATCATTTATATTCGAGGGATTTTATGCCAAATTATTATAAGTGGACCGCACACGGAGAACTTGTGCCTTTAGCATCCGAGCCGGAGCCTTATGTGGAGCCTTATGTAGATGTCCACGAGCATGTTGATTACGACCAAGGGTGGACGAACATGGTTTTCGATGCTGCGGGGCCTAGTTTTGATCCGAACAATCAATATGCAGCTGAGGAGGCACCGAATGCCGATGCTGCAAAGTTCATGGAGTTGCTGGAGAATGCAAGGGCTCCTTTATATCCTGGTTGTGATGACCATTCACTGTTGGAGGTGATTACAAGACTGCTGAGCATAAAATCAGATTTCAACATGGTCTGGACGATAATCGAAAGAATTTGATCGAATAATACAAATTTAGAAAATTATTTATAACCTTGAAAATTGTATTTTATTACCAAAACATTTTAGATAACTACGTACTTTAAAATCAATATATATATATATATATATATATATATATATATATATATATATATATATATATATATATATATATATATATTAAGCTAAAACTCTAATTTTGTCAAAATAAAATTTTAATAGGATACTATATATTTTTATAGAAATATTTTGTTAGGTGAACACTTAAAATCAAAATCAAATCAGGCAAAAATTCTAAGTTTGTCAAAATAGGATTTCTAGGTAGAAAATTATATTTTATTAGTTAAAAATAATTATTGATAAATATTTACAAATCTAGAAAGCAAGTTTAGGACTAAAACCTAACTTTGTCAAAGTAAAATTTTATGGGTAAAAACTATACTTTTAAATACCACGAAATAATATAGCAAATATATGTAGGACTTCTAACGAAAATTTTAAAGATAACTATAGGGTCCACGCCAAATATCATATTTGAATATGCCTAATTTTGAAAATATTACTTATGAATATAACAATAATAATATAAATAATAATAATAATGATAATAATAATAATAATGCTATAATTACTAAAGATTAATACTAAGTGTATGTACATACATATATACAACTATAGATCATAAATATAAACCTTAGTGCTATTCTATAAATGAAAGAAAAAATAATAATAATAGCAAAAATAATGATAATAATAATAATAATTATTATTATTATTATTATAATTATAATAATAATAATAATAAAACAAAAAATAGAAAAAAAAATAAAAAGAAATAATTAAATAAACAAAAAAAATATAAAAACAATAAAACAGAGAGTAGCTGACAGCTACTCTCTTCTTAGATAGGGAAGTGAGAGAGAGAGAGAGATGTAGAGAAAGGGGGCGGAGAGGAGCTCGGAGGGGGAGCAGTGTCGGCCGGCGGTGCGGCGCGAGAGAAGGCTCAGGAGAGGAAGGAGAAGATCGGTGAGCGAAGGTGGGAGCTGTGCGTGCGCAGCCCGGCCATGGCTAGCGCGGCGCGGCGGAGAGAGGCGAGATGCCCGCGTACGGAGGAGGGGAGTAGGTCACGGCGGGCGGAGGAGGCGGACGCGCGCGTCGGCGCTCTTGTCGCCTGGGCGAAGAAAGGGGTTTTGAGAGGGTGCAGTGGTTCGGCTGGCGGGGGAAGTCGCAGGAAGTGGGTTCAGTGTAGCAGGCGCGCGCGGAGAGGGGGTCTGTGCTTAACGTGGGGCGGTAAGCCTGATCGGGGCGGCATCCAGATTTGGACGGTCGACAAGTCAGATCTGGGCTTCGTGGCGGCGCACGAACTCGAAGGAGAGGCAAGGTTGAGAAGGAGATAGGGAAGAGGAGGGCGGCACGACGACGACGGTAGCTCGCCGAGGATGGTGAGTAACGTCCCCTTCTTCTTTTCCTTAAATGATGGTTAGTTTTGGTGGCGGGGATGAGATGATGGGGGTTTGGGTGGCCGAAATCTTTGGCGATAGAAAGTGGTCGGGGTGACGGTGGGGTTGGCCCCGGTTTGCCGGGTACGCGGTTGTGATCTGGGTGCGGGATGGAGGACGGTGGCAGTGGATGGTCGGACAGGGAGGCCTCGATGGTGGAGGTGATGGAATTTGGCTGACCTATGGATTTTTGGTGGTCGAATTCTGGCGGAGTTGGCTAACGCGGTGGTGGCCGTGGATGTGGGTTGGCCGGTCGCGGTTGCTACGGTATCGGTCGAGGAGGAAGGAAGGTTGGGGTCGTTGGCAGAGGTGTGTTGCGGCAACGGAGGTATGGTGGTCGACAAGGCAGGATTAGGGTTAGGGTTAGGATTTTGATAAATCGTGTCGGGGTTGTCGACACGAAGGAATAAATGTATTTGTAAATGATGGTATAAGAATTGGACGGGGAACACGGACACGATGCACGCACGTATGGTTGTGGAGTTTGTGGAGGAATAATGTGGAGAAAATAATGTGGAGGAGTACCTGCCTATTTATAGGATGTGGGAATTTCCAGTTGGATAAGGATTAAGAGTAGTTTAAACCCAATTAGATAATTAGCTACTAATATATTTAAATCCAAATTCAAATCCAAATCCAATCCAAATCCAAATCCAATTTAAATCCAATTAAATTCCAACCTTTGGCTTAAAATTAGATAAGGTAAATCAAATTTCAAAATTTAGATATTATTTTAACTATTTAAATAAATCCATAGAATCAAATCAAGATTTAAATCGCCATAATAATTCAAAAATATATTTTCCAAAAATACCTATAATATTAATTTCGAAAATAATAAATATTATTAAAAAAATAAACTAATAAAATATTTATGAAATATATATGTATGTACAAATAATATTATTTACTATTAGTAACTGTATAAACCAAAGGCTTTTATAAATAAATTTATCAACTTGAAAATTTTTATACGATAGCTAAAAATAATTATTATATATATTATTTTGAAACGATACAATAAAAAAATGTTTTTAAAAAATATGTACGCTCGCACATATTCGCACTCGTCGAGCAATTTCGAAAACCAAAATTTCGCGCGTGACGTACAATACGACTATGCGACGTACAATAAAATAAAAAAAATCAGTACTAAAATATAGTAGAAATTTAGGGGTTTTACATCCTACCCAACTTACAAGAATTTCGTCCTCGAAATTAAGAATAAGTAGGGGGTGAGAAGATACAAGGGTACGATCAAATCGTTGGACGAGGCAAGAAAACAACATTTAACACAAACATGCATTAGGGAATCGTGATTTAGATAAATACGAAAATAATGCACGGATATGGTAATGGATGAGGGTCGCTAGCTAATGCAAGATAGAGAAGGATTTAAGGGTTAGGTAATGAAGGTAAAGTAATTAGAGAGCAATGGTACATGGTTCCTTAGAGTGAAGTTACGCGTCTAGGTTTAGGGGTGGTCAAGGAAATAATTCTAGTCATTTCTAAATTTCAAATGATTAGAGATCACGATCAAGAGTCGAAGGATAGGGCGAATAACTCAAGGCGAAGTTGTAAATACGTGGCTTGGTTGATGGCCACTATAACTATTATGGTCAAAGGGGAACACTTAGTGTCTATCTATCAAGTTCGAGTGTTCTGTCTTTCCGATTTAAGTGAAAGACAAAACGAATAAGAGTTCGAAGGAGATGTTTATTGAATACGAACACGTGGTTCAAAGACGACTGAATAAATTCAAAAGAGAATTGCCAAGGCAGACGTGGATGAGATTCTAGAGAGCAAGCTTAACTATATCTTCACCCACGTATAACGATAAATAAAAGCGAACCAAAGTGCACTCGGTTGATCAGACCATCATGCACCGGTTCTGACTAGACAATATGTTAGTGAGCGCTCGCTCAATAGCACGTGTCTTGAACAAGTTTGATAACGGTTAAACTTGCAAAACTAGGCTATAGTAGCAACATTTAGTCAAGATGGTAAAATATAGACACGTGAGATTATTATTGAAAGAGACTAGAATTAGTTCGAACTACTTAAGAATCTAAGTCTTGTTTGGTGCCTATACAGTCGACCTATTGTCTCCTTGTCTAAGGCTTTGGTCGACCAATAAGGTATGGTCTTTTAAAAATTTATAGTCTAGGCAATCCACTTAGTATCTACTATAGTGAGTCATAAGGACGAAGTCGTATGCTAGGTCATGAGGCATTCTACCCAACTTACAAGAGCTAAACTAGTAGGGTGATGGAACAATGGGTCATGTCCACCTAGTATGGGTTACCCTATTAATCTCTATCAAGCACGAAAGAAGGGCACGAATCACGATAGAAGGGATCAAGCAAGATGCAACTCGAGGAGAAGGCGGTCAAATATGTGGATGAGATCCTACTCTAATCCTATACGCAAGCTTGTTTGGTACGGTAAAGTAACCAAACAATTTATCTTGACCCGCATGGGCCACCACAAAAACATGTAACGCCCCAGTCCCAAAATACGTAGGACTAAGTACGTAGACATGCCAGCTGTATACATACGAAGTACATGGGCCTTGTATGTATACATAAGCTGTAAAATATAGTAATCCAAGATAAACTAAATCTCATCCACAATGAAAAGAATAATAATATAAAATTAACTTGAATATTTATGGTACAATCGTTGGGCGGAGACAAAGTCCACTACCAACTATCTAAATGAAAAAAATGTACAAGAAATCGATCGATAAAATAGCAAGACGAACCAAGCGCAATCATCATCGAAGGAATGAAAAAAATCACGGCCTGGGCTAGAACACATGCAGTGAATCATGAAAGCACATACCTGGAGAATAACCAGGTCCTCAGACGGACGTAGCAAGATACAGGAAGAACAAGCTAATATGAACTGTCAGAATAATAATATATAAAAGACTATCCTAGATTCAAATATGCAAGGAGATTCTAACCGCCTAATATGCAATTTAGAGGACAACTTTCATGCGCATAGGTGAAATTTTAGGCTATGTGTACGTAACTGGCATCTAGTCATCTGTATCCAGCCGTAACGTCCAAAACGTCAGAGGGTATCTGCAAATATATCGCCACAGTTCCATCCGGAGACTGTGGTTTACCTGTTTGGATTTCCATACGTACTAGCGACTGTCCTTCCCCAATATTTTCCACACTGTTCAAGTCATGTCCATGGCTCGTCCAGTTTTGTAACTGCTTGAGTCTCTAAAACCCTAGTCATAGCAGTTACGATCATCTATCCGTCACACGACTTTAGAGATAGCTAGTTAATAAGTCGTGTCCCTAGCAACATGTCTCCAATCGTGTAGTGTGAGTGTCACAGCCAAAGGAGGTATAAGGATATCCCCCAACAAGAAGGTAGTCAGCTAAAACTATGTCAACATGCATAAAATAAAGTAACGACTAATAAAGTCGCTTGCACCCAAGTATGGCTGGGACGCGCAGTTTATAACAAAGGAAACTAACAATATGAAATAAAATAAATAATACAGAAAATAAATAATTTGACAGTTAATTAGCAAGGTATACTTGCCTGTTGTGATGCCTGGTAAGCTGCCCGGTGTGGTACAATAAAGGTGGCACAAGATCGACTTTAGTGTTACAACTATGCAAGGGACCTTTGATGGTGGCACGGACAGTTCCATTGGGTCCAGAAGGGTCAAATTAGTTAGGGTAGACATATGGAAGTACAGAATTGGTGAGAAAACGGGAATAATGGTGTTGGTCATGGTCTGGACGATAATCGAAAGAATTTGATCGAATAATACGAATTTAGAAAATTATTTATAACCTTGAAAACTGTATTTTATTACCAAAACATTTTAGATAACTACGTACTTGAAAATCAATATATATATATATATATATATATATATATATATATATATATATATATATATATATATATATATATATATATATAAAGCTAAAAATCTAATTTTGTCAAAATAAAATTTTAGTAGGATACTATATATTTTTATAGAAATGTGTTGTTAGGTGAACACTTAAAATCAAAATCAAATCAGGCAAAAATTCTAAGTTTGTCAAAATAGAATTTCTAGGTAGAAAATTATATTTTATTAGTTAAAAATAATTATTGATAAATATTTACAAATCTAGAAAACAAGTTTAGGACTAAAACCTAACTTTGTCAAAGTAAAATTTTATGGGTAAAAACTATACTTTTAAAATACCACGAAATAATATAGCAATAAAGATAACTATAGAGTCCACGCCAAATATCATATTTGAATATGCCTAATTTTGAAAATATTACTTATGGATATAACAATAATAATATAAATAATAATAATAATAATGCTATAATTACTAAAGATTAATACTAAGTGTATGTACATACATATATGCAACTATAGATCATAAATATAAACCTTAGTGCTATTCTATAAATGATAGAAAAACTAATAATAATAGCAAAAATAATAATAATAATAATAAAACAAAAAATAGAAAAAAAAACGAAAATAAACAAAAAAATATATATAAACAACAAAACAGAGAGTAGCTGACAGCTACTCTCTTCTTAGATAGGGAAGTGAGATAGAGAGATATATAGAGAAAGGGGGCGGAGAGGATCTCGGAGGGGGAGCAGTGTCGGTCGGCGGTGCAACGCAGATCTGGGCAGCGCGAGAGAAGGCTCAGAAGAGGGAGGAGAAGATCGGTGAGCGGAGGCGGGAGCTATGCGTGCGCGGCCCGGCCATGGCTGGCGCGGCGCGGCGGAGAGAGGCGAGACGCCCGCGTCCGGAGGAGGGGAGTAGGTCACGGCGGGTGGAGGAGGCGGACGCGCGCGTTGGCGCTCACGTCGCCTGGGCGAAGAAAGGGGTTTTGAGAGGGTGCGGTGGTTCGGCTGGCGGGGGAAGTAGGAGGAAGTGGGTTCAGTGTAGCAGGCGCGGCGGAGAGGGGGTCTGTGCTCGGCATGGGGCGGTAAGCCTGATCGGGGCGACATCCAGATTTGGACGGTCGACAAGTCAGATCTGGGCTCCGTGGCGGCGCACGAACTCGAAGGAGAGGCAAGGTTAAGAAGGAGATAGGGAAGAGGAGGACGGCACGACAACGATGGTAGCTCGCCGAGGATGGTGAGTAACTGTATGTCCTAAAATTCAAGTTGCATCTATCAAATAGGCAGAGAATTCTCAATTGCGCACCCTTCAAATGGACTGCACAGGAAACAGATTGCGCTACAAATCAAACGCGCGAGCTGAACTGCGCTACTACCAGCGCGCGCTATGCTGACGTGGCAACGCCATCATTATCTGACAAAGATCAGATCTTCTGATAGTCTAACAGCCCAAAAAATGAGGAGTCTGTTCGTTTCATGTGTAACACAGCGCTCGAGAACAGCTGTACAACTGCAGCACAGTTTGCCAGTCCAACCTCAGCGCAGCTTGACCCAGCCCGAGTCCCAGCGCTATCCATTGAAGCGCAGTCTGAAGCTAGCGCTCTTCGGTTAGCACAATTCATCGAATAACTGATATTTATTACGTGGCTTACATGCCATCAATTGCTCACCACGTTGCAACCGCCTGTACACGACCAAGTGTATTTCAATCAAATAATACCACGCGTCTGAATACAGTTAGCCCCCGATCGAGCAACTGCCCAATAGGCCAGCGCAGTTTGCAGTCTGCGCAGTCTGTCGCCAGCACAGTTCATCTTGCGTAATCCAGAATAACTACAAATTAGTTATTTCTAGAACTCTATAAATAGAGTTTCAAGTCCTTCATTAAAAGGGATAAGATCATTATTATCATCAGAGATCAGGAGTTCTTGTCCAAGTGCTGCTGCATTCTTCAGAGGCTATCCTCTTCAAAGTTCACATCGTCTAAGGGATAAAGCGATCGTCTTCAGATCGGATTCCTATAGTTGTACTTTTCCAAAATTTAATTGTAATCTTCTTAAAAAGTTTGTGAAATAAAAACTTTTGTTTTTGCAAACAAAATAGCGACTCTGCTGGAGACTTTTCCCTCCGACAAGGAAGTGACAACTCAATGTGATGTTGCGTCTATCGAAAAGACGCAGAAGACGCTAGTTGTGAAGGTCAACCAGACTGCCTACGAAGCGATGATCAACTCTGGGGCTACTCGTCGCACTGTGGCCTCTGCCAAGAACAGGATCTGTTCAGTGTGGACTCCGAAGTCCTCTGCGCAATCCTCTGCACAGTCATCTGCGCAACCTGCTGTCTCTGCTACTAAGGAACCAGTAGCCTCTCATGTCCTTGCACAAAACATCACCTGTGCTGCCAAAGCGCAAACCAGAGCTCCTACTGTCTATGCGCAGTGCACTGCTCCTCTTGCTGCAGCGCAATCCACAACCTATGCTGCTTTGGCAAAATCCAAAACCTCTCTTCCTCTGGCGCAATTGGCAAAGTCTTTCCCTCCTACGCAATCCACTGCTCCTTCAAACAGAGCGCAACTCAAGCCCTCTGTTGCTAAAGCTTCACTTGTTGCTTCCTCTAAAACACAAGTTGCACCTCCTGCTTGTTCTATGGCCAAGGAACCCTCTGTCATCATCTCCAGAGGGCAAGTTGTTGCTTCTTATGTTCCTGCGCAACCCACAGGGGGTAGTCTTTTGACTGTTCCTCCTCCGTCTTAGCATAAACAGAAAGGCCCTTTGGTCTTTTCTCGATCTTCCGCAATCCAGAACTCGGAAAACAATAGAGGGAAATGCTCTTTAGCCAACCCTTCATCACAAAATAAAGGAAAAGGCCCTTTAGTCTTTTCTCAGTCTTCTCCGATTTTTACTGCAGAAGATCCACCTGAATGTGCCTCGACACTAAACAGTACAAAAACTTTTCCTGCTAAAGGAAAGAACATTGATCAAAGAGGCATCTTGCCTACTCCAGTTGCACATTTCCAAGATCTCCCAACTCTTCGGATGTCCCGCTCAAAGCAGGAAAAATTATTAGTGTCTCAGACTGAAACCCCTGGGGGTGTGTTTGCTGATCTACGGGTTTATCTCAATAGACCTCGGTCTACATCAACTTTGGCAAAACGCAAGCAGCCAATGCCGAAGATGAACCTGCATCAGAAGCAAACTTCCAGGATGAAAAATCCTGACACCTATGCTAACGAAGTGAGTACTTCCCTGTATACTCACGGGACACAACCTCTGAAGAGCCGGAACCATGTTCCGAATATTGTCAAAGAATACGTCCTTCAAACTTTTTCTCGTCCCGTCATTGTTCCTGACCTCTGAGAGCACCTCAAGCAAAAGCGGGACAATATCTCAACACCTTCAATTCAACAACTTGAACGCCATTGTAATCACAAGGTTATCATCAAGTGTTGTTGCCAGACAACAAAACGATCTGTCTTCGATCGTCTGAATTTTGTAACTGAACTAATGTCAGAAGACGAAGACGAAATGTTGTATGCTTCCGTCAACATGGCTTCTCGAGACACTGGGGACAGAAGGTGCTTCAAACACGACAAACCCCGTAAACCCAGCCAGCGAAACTTAGATTTACTCTAAGAATCTTCTGAAGGAGTATTTCGACACACCCGATCCCGAAGTCGAGACACAATCGGTCATAGGAATCTTTTCCAAGATTCCTCTGGTCATCTTCCTATTTCTCAATCAGGAGATGATTCATTCTCTGATTATGATGCATACAGCGAAAGTTCTGAACAGACAGTATCTTCTACTGTACCTAGAGAAGTGACAGCTTATGTTGTCACTGAAGACCCAGATGCTTCTAGTTTAGCAAATCAAGAATAACGAATAGCTGCACTGGAGGATAAGCTGAAGACCATGGCTGAAATAGTCACAAGTATGCATTCTATCATCGTGGCCCAACATACAGTACCACCGACCGTACCTGCTGCAAATCCTGAGATTATAGCATCGTCGGTGCCTGTCAATACAGGTCTGGAGGCAGTATCTCCTCAAATACCCCCTGTACAAATTCAACCCACACCCAGTCAGTCAGGAGCTGGAGGTAGTACTTACCATGCTGTTTCTCTCCCTAACACTATAATTCAGTCTGCTCCTTCTTCATTATCAGAGGATGCTAATGAAGCTGTCAAACTCTTGCACACTCAATTCGAGGCTTTTAAAGAGAAGGACATTTTGCAGAGATTGGAGATCAAACAACCCTATCCGGTTGAATGGAAGGAAGTCTCATTCCCTCTAAAGTACAAGATTCCCATAATTTTGCTGTTTGATGGCAGCACTTCTCCGAGTCAGTTCATTAACCACTTTGAGGTAATGACTGTTCAACTTCAGCCAAATGACGCTCTTCTTACCAGGGTATTCGTCGGCTGTTTAGCCGATGTAGCATACGATTGGTACAAGAGCTTGTCTGATGGCTGTATCACCTCTTTCTCGGGTTTTAAACAAATCTTCTTGGAACAATTCTACGAGAGAATCAACGACATGACCATGTCGGCCCTCAACAAGATCAAACAAAGACATAATGAAATCGCTGAGAGTTTCATTGAAAGATTCTGCCGAGAAGCATTAAAGATGCCTCCTGGAACTCCGACCGCTGCAACTATAGATACCTGCAAGGCAAATCTTTTACCTGTTATCAGCATGTGGATGGGGTCAACTCAATTTCAAGACTGGCCATCATTCATTGTCAACGCTAAAGCAGCTGAAGTTAGCGCTGACATGTTCAAGCAGTTGGGGGTACACATGTCTAACCCCGACCGGGATGAACACCCGATATCCGGTGGCGGTAATCGCCAGAACAACCGCAAGAACAAAGAAACCTTGAATATCAATCTCAAGAACAAGGAATCCTTGGCTGTTAACGTGGCTCAACCCACGTCTACCTCTACTCCTTCTGCACCTCCACCAAAAGAACCTCGCCCAAAAGTAGAGTATTCCTTTGATAAAAATGATACAGCAAGCATCTTTAACTGTCTGCTGAAGAGCAATAAATTGTAACTTTCTGATCCGAAGAAGCATGATGAAGTCGGTAAGACTGACCACCCTAAGTACTGTGCTTATCACAGGTTCATAGGTCATCCTACTCGGGCATGCTATGTGATCAAAGGCAAGATTCAAGAGCTAGTCAACGCCGGTGTCATCACTCTCCAGCAGAATAAAAAGACTGTTACAGCCAACATGATTTTTGTACAGTTTTGTGACTTCCCGCCACAAGTGGTACAGAGTGGCATCATCCTCATTCCCGAAACCACTCTTAAGATTGAGAATCTTCCTCCTCCATAAAGTAAAGGTCTTGTCCCCTTATCCCTTGATAATGGCGAGATTATGTGGATTTATCCTGATCTTGTTAAAGATTTTGAAGTTCCTTCTTCCTCCAAGCAAAAAGAATGCTCCAAAAGCAAAATAAAGAGCTGCAATATGGTGTCTTTTGACCCCCATAGTTGAAACAAAGAGCTGCAATATGGTGTCTTTTGACCCCATAGTTGAAGAAGAAATCCTGTTAGGCACCAGGTCAGAGAAAACCTATCAACGGAAGCATCCCAAAACTCAGGAGGATCCTGCTTCATCCTCCGAGGCTGCTCCAGTGCAGCTTGTCTCTACAGAAGTCATCCCTTCTACATCATTACCGGTTGTAGAACTCATTCCTCCTAAACCGACAACAGCCGACAAAGGCAAACAACAAGTCCGCTTCGACAAAGTTTTGAAGAAGTCATCCCCCTCTGGACTTGAAAAGCCATATAACTTTGACATATTGGCTCAACTGGCCAACACACCGGCTAGGCTGTCCGTCTTCGAGCTCTTACGTCTCTCTAAAGAGACTCGAGAAACACTGAGTGAGGCTTTGATGCAGGCAGACACTTGCCTAACTCTTCTTAAGAAACCTGAGTCAGAACCTGTCTCTTGTCTCCATTGTCACTGTGTGCTGGAATTAATTCCAAATATTACCTTCACACAAGATGACATGTTAATGGAAGACAATCGACTTGACCGTCCTCTCTACTTTACCGGATATGTCGACTCCATGAAGGTCGATCGAATTCTGATAGATCCAGGGTCAGCACTCAGCATCATGCCTAAGGCAATGTTGGATGCTCTGAAGATTCCAGTGCATAGCCTCTCCGGCACTATCACCACCATTCTGGGATTCAATCAGAAAAGAAGTGAACCTTTAGGCAATATACGCCTAAAACTCCAAATCGACAATCTTCGCACGAAGGTGAACTTCTATATTATAGACAACCATGGTTGTTCCTACAATGCTCTTCTGGAGAGACCATTCCTGCATAAACACAACATTATTCCTTCTACTCTCCATTAATGCTTCAAATACGTTGATGACAAAGGAGAAGTCCAAAAAGAAGTTGCGGATCTCTACCCGTTTAAAGGCGTTAAAGCATATTGCAACGACGCTCGCATGTACAAAGAAGAGTTTACGAAGGTGGTATTAGCCATGGATGGTGAAGAAGAACAGGAAGCAGTGCCCAGTGACACTCTCATCATACCTGTCAAAGGGTGTGTCTCTCATCCTTAATCCTCCAAACCACTAGCTATTCATCTGCCAGCCCAGAAGCAATCGTCTGGTGATAACCAAGATCAAAGGGAGCTCACCTCTTCTGAGCCACTGGTTATCGACTTATGTCGTAACAAAGTTCAAAAGGAGCTCATCTCTTCTGAGCCATTGGTTATCGACCTCCGTCGTAACAAAGATCAAAGGGAGCTCACCTCTTCTGAGCCACTGGTTATCGACTTACGTCGTAACAAAGATCAAAAGGAGCTCATCTCTTCTGATTCATTGGTTATCGACCTCCGTCGTAACAAAGATCAAAGGGAGCTCACCTCTTCTGAGCCGCTTATTATCGACCTCCGTCGCAACAAGTCCAATCCTCCTCTCTCTTCTTCTCCTCCTCTTGTAATCGATCTAACCAAGCCGGCTAAGGCTAAAGGTCCTATTGTAAATATGGATGTACAAATTAATGAAAAAGCATCTACTTTCTAGTATACTGATGTTATTTATCATACTAAATGCTATTTGGATATGTTAGACAGCTTTCAGTCATTTACAATAGGAGTCGTACAATCCCTTCAGACGGAAGTATTATTTGAACATCTAGATAACTCATATTTTGTTGTCCCTTCTCGAAAGAGAGGTAAGAGGCCAATACTTTTTAGTAAAGGGCCAGAACAAAAATTCAGCTATACAGATGATAGCAAAAAATAATGATATGGGACGTCTCCAACTTCGTCGTTAAGTCAACAATCAAAAGACATCATCCGAAAGATGGGTTATGACTTCAAGAATGGCCTCAATTACGGTAAGGGTAGACGAACTCCTATCCGTACGGTTGTTCCGAAAGGACAGTCAGAGATGTATTACAGCAGGACGAAAAGAGGTCTCGGATATACTTCACCTCCGGTTTTATCTCCAGCAGCCTTCGAGTCTGATAGTGAGGGGCGCTCTAACTCTTCTGATTCCAGATCTTGGGATTCTGACACCAGTATCGGCCAAGTTCATCGATTGATTGTATCTTCTAACATGGTCTCCGCTGAACTTTCAGAAGTTTATGACGAAGATATCAAAGAAAATCCCGGAACAGATCCTTGGGCTCGACGAATGGATACCCAATGGGAACTCCGATTCGAACAACGGAAACCTCCTACCAAAGATCAATTGGTTCAAATTAACGTAGGAGAAGATGGGTCACCTCGTCCGATATTCATCAGCAAGAACCTCCCAGAGACGGATAAGCAAGAATTAATTCTTCTTATTCGAGAATATATTAATGTCTTTGCTTGGAGTTATGAAGACATACCAGGTTTAGATGCCAAAATTGCCACTCATAAACTGAATATTTTGCCTAATGCAAAGCCAGTTAAACAGCAACAGAGGCGGTTCAAGCCAGAAATGATGGACGCGATTGATGATGAAATCAAAAAGCTTATAGCTTGTGGCTTTATTCGGGTAGCCAACGTTGTCCCAGTCTTGAAGAAAACTGGCAAAGTTCGAGTTTGTATCGACTTCTGGGATCTTAATGAAGCCTGTCCAAAAGATGAGTTTTCTCTCCCTATTACTGTAAAACCCCTAAATTTCTACTGTATTTTTTATTTTTGGCACTGATTTAAAATTTTTGTATTGTACGTCGCGTAGTCGTATTGTACGTCGTGCACGGAATTTTATTTTTCGTTTTGCTCGACGAGTGCGAATATGTGCGAGGTACATATTTTCAGAAAAATATTTTTTATATAGATTTATTTTTATGGAAAATATAGTTTCCAAAGTAATTATATCTATTTGCCGTTATTGCCAAAACCTTATATAAATTAAAAGGGTAATTTATTTTGTTGTTTAAAAATAAGTAGTAGTTTAGAAAAAAAATTTGGTTTATGTAAAATATATTCTAGATATTTACGAAATTTGGAATTTGTGTATTAATCTATTTTATCATTTACAAAAGCTACTTTATAAATTAATATTTAAATAATATTCTTGATTTTCAAAATTAATTAATAGCATATTTTAATAGATGTGAAAAGATATTTTAATCTTGTTTAATTTAATAGTTTATAAATTTGGATAATTTAAATTGGAAAGGATTTTATTGACCTTATTTTAAAATGGCTTTTAAATTAAAGATAAGTTTTTATCTATATTGAATTAGATTTTAAACCGATTTTAAATTTATGGTAGAATTTATATTTGTTAGAGATTAGATGATCTAGATTTAAAATAGAATTTTATTTAAATTGAGATTTGATTTAAATTGAATTCGTATTTAGATTTGGATTTGATTTTAAATTAAATTACGATCTATCTAATGGGGATTTAAACATCCCAATCCTAATCCTAATGGAAATTCCCACATCCTATAAATAGGCAGGTACTCCTCCATTATTTTTACCCCATTGTGCATCGTGTCCGTGCCTTCCATCCACTATATATTTTTTCTAATACAAATACATCATAATACCGTCTCCGTGTCCGACATACCGGACACCACTATATATCCGTGTCACGCAGGACACCACCACGCCATCAATATCGTGTCAGACAACCCGATGCGACGACACCCTAACCTAAATACAACAAATCGCACCGTCCCCTCTCCGTCCAGCACCGTCGCTCCTCGACCCACGACCAGCATCACCGCCCACTCCCACCATCACCAGCCACCGTCATCACCATTAACGCCATCGCCATCACCTTCACCATCATCCCGGCCAACTCCGGCCAAATCCCTAACATCACATCCACCCTCACCAGCAATTGCAACACCACCGACCACCACTCCCATCCTCGCCGAGCCTCCCTGGCTAATTCCAGCACCGCCCCCAAACACCGACTACCACCACCACCGCAGCGTCCACCGCCGACGTCGGTCACCACCACCGTAAACCCCCCAAATTTCAGAAATATAAGAAGGGGAAGTAGAACCCTAACCTCGACGCCACCGGAGACCGCTCGCGCCGCCGGAGCTGTCAACCCCAGCATCGCGTTCTCCACGCGCGGTTGCTCCGCCTGTCCACCGTCGCTCGACGCTTCCGGCGAGCACGCGACCATTTCCCTGGATCACCGCCGCGCTCTGTCACATCCTGTCGACGTCGATCTCCGTGCTCCGTCCGCCTCGTATATATCGTCGCACCGACTCCGGCGACGCCGACGACCGAGCACGACGGCCCCCTTCCGCGCGTCGCGCGTGTCTCCTCCGCCGGCAAACCCAGGACCGGGAAACCCATCGCCACCGCCTCTCCGCCCGATTTCCGCCCTATTCCGATGGCGAGCTCCGCCCTCGCCGAGAGCTCCGCCGCGTCGTCCCTCTTCGACGCCTTCCGCCGCCCGGCCGAGACGCCGACCGCCGACTCCGGAAAACCCCCATCGCCGCCTCCGCCAGGCTCCCGCGAGGTCCAGCGCCCGCGCCGAGCTTCGGGAGTAGCTATCGCCGTAGCGCTGCCGTGGGACTCCCCCGCTCGCAGTACACTAGTGAGCAGCCGCGACCGGACGCCATCCGCCGCGTCGTCGACAAATTTTGCTGGTAACCCCACTCTTCACCTCCCTCTTTCTCAGCCCCTTTTTTTTCCAAGTTATGAGAATCAAGAACAGCCTGGTTGTGTAATAGTGTTAATATTATTTTTAATTATTAGTACTATTACTAATATTATTTTCATTATTTGTATGATTATCCTTATTATCATTAATATAATTATTATTATCAGATTTATTATTATTATTATTATTATTATTATTATTATTAATTATCTCCCCCTCTCTCACTGTTGAGAGAAGAAGATTTTTATTTTTATTAATATTATAATTAATAAAAATATTATTAGTCCTACTGTTATTTTGATTATGATTATTATTATTATTTCAATGTACTAATATTATTGTTAAATATCAAATCTACATGTATTTTTAACACGAAAGAATTATAGTTTCCAAATAATAAAACGATTATATATTTTCAAAATAATTATCTAAATTATGTTTGCCAATAAAAATATAGTTTCACTATCTAATTATTCTATTGTACTTAGTTTTTGCCTAAAAAGAATTTTTACTTTTAAGTATTTATCTAAAGTTATTTTTACCAAAAATATATTTTTGGTATTTAAGCATTATTTTTTTAAAATTAGTAAAAACTATCTTTCTCCGCAACTTCCCATTATTATTATCAAGGTTGGTCATAACTAAACTGTACTTTCCTATTTTCTCGCAATTTAGACATACTCGTCGCCCTTGACTATTGGACAAACATGACTTCTCGGAGCACCACACCACACCAGGCGACACACCAAGCAAGACACCTTGCCTTTACTGTTTAAATTCCTGCTCAATACCATGCATGTTGTGTTTATTTTTAAGTTGTTTTTTTCTAAATTATATGTAGATGCAAATTACTATATTTATACAATTGGCTTAGAGTTAAGTGACTACCGTCAAATTTAGTGTGTCTCATTGACTTGTCACGATGGTACACGAGTTGTGTGTGAGAGTTGTGAGTATCATATAGTGGTCACTTGCGTGTTGGCTGATCACCCGTGCGCATGCGTAGGAATAACTGTCAATAGATGCATGATTAGAAGACTTGACAGTTATCTATAGTAAAACAGTATGGTGGAAACGACACGTGTTTGTGTGTCATGGTTACGACACACGTATAGTATCATTAGGGGGAGGGGACAGCTACTAGCGTAGGGGCTACATTTATTTTTACACATTTTTGGGGCCGAGAGTGACTTGTATGAGTACTACTTTCTGCCCTGGCCGATAGCGTCTCGGATGAGCGCTACTTGACGGCCACTCTTTATTACTTGCTTGCGTGAATCCGTTACAGCCCCTGCGTAGAACGTTGTCCTCTAAATTACAATCCACATAGAATGGTTAGGAACCTTTACTCATGCATGCTTTTCTGTTGAGCTTTATTTACTCAGTTTATCGGCATGATATATGTGTCTTGTTATGTCCCTCTGAGGACCTGGTTTTTCCCCAGGTGTGTGTTTCGTGATTTCTTGCAGGTGCTCTAGCTAAGGCCATTCCTTCCTCCGTGATGATTGCTCTTGGACTCGTCACTTGCTCTCGCTTGCTAAATTTTTTTCTTGTATATTTTTCCATGTTTAATTTGGTTGGTAGTGGACTTTGTCTCCGCCCAACTATTGTGTACTTGACAAACTCAAAGTTGCTTTATATCATTATTTATCTTTGTGGATGAGATTTAGTGTCTTGGCTTTCTATATTTACAGCTTATGTATATATATACGAGTCGTATAATTACTCGTATGTATACAGCTGGCATGTTACGTATCTAGTCTCAAGTATTTGGGACTGGGGCGTTACATGTTTTTGTGGTGGCCCATGCAGGTCAAGTTTGCCGTTTCGGTTACATGACTGTACCGAACGGACCTGCAATATAGGATTAGAGTCTAGAATCTCATCCACCTACTTGACATCCTTCCTTGACTTTAAATTTTAAACTCTCGTTCGACCTCCTTGAATTGCATCTTGCTTGACTCCTTCTACCGTAAATTTCTTAGTTTCGTGTTTAGTAAGATGACTACGCTAGTATATGCCCATAGGTTAAACACATGGCTAGATAGATTGTATTGACAATTAATATCCATTAAGGTTATATTTGAGTATAAAGACATTTATTTTTCCTAGAGATATGATTATAAGGATTAGTTAATTTCAAGTTGGGTAGTAGCATATTACCGCCATCAAAGGATAGTTAAAATTTTACTTTAAATTTACAAGGTGGTATACACAAGAGGATAGCTAGATCGAGAAAGCAGATATTTTTTTATATATTTTTTTTTTTGAAATTGTGAAATAGTTATACTGTGACACTTGATTTACAGTTAACTTAAGTTTGGATTGTAATATGATAGAGTTTATCTCGATATTATTTAAAAAGTTTAAATTATGATTTTCTAGACGACTAGGGAGATGAAAGTTAGAAGGGAGGAACTTGAGGTTTTAAATTGCGCGTACGATTTATAAAATTTATTAAGTTTTAAAGAGATGATGGAAAAAAAAAATTTGTTTAAAATTTTTGGAAGATATCGACTTTGAAGGAAAAATTCAAATTTCAAATTTTGCCTATGATCTATGAATTATAGAGTTATTTAAATTTCGAGTTTAAAGCTTTGGTTATGGATATTTAAATTTTAGTAATATATATATATATATATATATATATATATATATATATATATATATATATATATGTTCATTTGGCGATATACAAGGACTCTTTCGAGATTGATAGAGATTTCAATTAAATTGACAGTCTAAAGATAATTGGTAAAGGTGGCGGAGTATCTTGAAAATTTTATTGAAAAACTTCGAGGAACTTGAAATTTAGATTAGATCATATTGGTAGAGGACCAAGAAGCAAGGAAGGTCACCCTAGTGAGATAGAAGTATTGTACATTAGATTGCCATGCCACCTATGATTATGATATTGCATATACACAAGTATAGTTAGTCATCGACCAAACCGATGAACATATCTTTTGACTTACTCGACCTTCTCTCAATTCTAGATCTTTTAGTCATGACCATCTAATCATTTGAAATTTGAGAAATGATTAGATTGTTCCTTGATCATACACCATCTAAGTGGCTATCATATCCCTAGAAACTGTATTCATAATTTATTTTACCTTGAATTGTTAGAATCTAAGTTATCTTTATTTCATGCTTTAGCTCGGTCATTTATTTGGTTCGTTAATCATTATCTCATTAACTCCCACTTTCTACTTTAAGTTCTTTGGTGTCCCTATCGTGACTTTGATATTTGGAGCACAACACTAGACTTTTCTTTCCCACAACTTTCATACGTAAGACCTACACGAGCCCACCTTCATGTAGGTATATCACGTGCCACTAAAACACGTCTTCTTGTACTCTAATTTCATATTGCGACTTTCGGGTCAAAATGACTGGACTCTAATCCCTACCGTGAAACCAATATACTTTTTTAACTATAGATGAGACTCGACCTCGACTCCATTTCTTTCGACCCGATATACGATTTTGTTCTACTAAATTCCTTACATACTTAAATCTTGATTGCTGGACCTATCATACCATTAGTTTAATTCTTGTAAGTTGAGTAGAATATCTCATGACCTAACCAACATTTTTGTGGACCACATTGATAGGTTCACTTGGACCATAGAATTCAGTAGACCCTTACTTATCTAGTCAACCAAGCCGACTGCATAGGCCCAAATTTCGGGCAGAACTTAGATTTATAAGATCTTGGACTAATTGATTTCTTCCATCATTACCCTTTACTTATTGTTTTATCTACCTATGATGCTAAAATAGCTTAGCTTTGCAAGCTTATTCTTTATCAAAGCTTGATCATGACATATGTTTAATGTGGGCGCCCACTAATACATTTTCTAATCAGAACCAACATATTATGGTCTGATCAACCATAGTGCACTTGGTTCGCTTTTTATATATTGTTCAACGTGGATGGAGACGTAGTTAACTCGGCCCTAGAGTCTCCCCCGCGACTGCCTTGACAATTCTTTTGAACTTATTCGGACGTCTTTGAATCACGTATTCGTACTCGATAAATATCTCCTTTTGAACTCCTTATTGCTTTCGCCTTCACCTATTTTAGAAGGACGAAGGCATTATACTGGACCTTCCTCTAGCCTTCCTATCGATTATGACCATACCGTATTATTTTCTTCTATGATCTAGATCGCGATTTCTTGCGACATGATTTGTTGAACCATTGTCATTGCTTGTTCCCTATCGATACCCCTCGTGTCTTCTCACCCCCCCCCCCCCCCCACAAGTTCTTAATTTCGAGGACGAAATTTCTTTTAAGTTGGGTAGGATGTAAAACCCCTAAATTTCTACTGTATTTTTTATTTTTGGCACTGATTTAAAATTTTTGTATTGTACGTCGCGTAGTCGTATTGTACGTCGTGCACGGAATTTTATTTTTCGTTTTGCTCGACGAGTGCGAATATGTGCGAGGTACATATTTTCAGAAAAATATTTTTTATATAGATTTATTTTTATGGAAAATATAGTTTCCAAAGTAATTATATCTATTTGCCGTTATTGCCAAAACCTTATATAAATTAAAAGGGTAATTTATTTTGTTGTTTAAAAATAAGTAGTAGTTTAGAAAAAAAAATTGGTTTATGTAAAATATATTCTAGATATTTGCAAAATTTGAATTTGCGTATTAATCTATTTTATCATTTACAAAAGCTACTTTATAAATTAATATTTAAATAATATTCTTGATTTTCGAAATTAATTAATAGCATATTTTAATAGATGTGAAAAAGATATTTTAATCTTGTTTAATTTAATAGTTTATAAATTTGGATAATTTAAATTGGAAAGGATTTTATTGACCTTATTTTAAAATGGCTTTTAAATTAAAGATAAGTTTTTATCTATATTGAATTGGATTTTAAACCGATTTTAAATTTATGGTAGAATTTATATTTATTAGAGATTAGATGATCTAGATTTAAAATAGAATTTTATTTAAATTGAGATTTGATTTAAATTGAATTCGTATTTAGATTTGGATTTGATTTTAAATTAAATTACGATCTATCTAATGGGGATTTAAACATCCCAATCCTAATCCTAATGGGAATTCCCACATCCTATAAATAGGCAGGTACTCCTCCATTATTTTTACCCCATTGTGCATCGTGTCCGTGTCTTCCATCCACTATATATTTTTTCCAATACAAATACATCATAATACCATCTCCGTGTCCGACATACCGGACACCACTATGTATCCGTGTCACGCAGGACACCACCACGCCATCAATATCGTGTCAGACAACCCGATACGACGACACCCTAACCTAAATACAACAAATCGCACCGTCCCCTCTCCGTCCAGCACCGTCGCTCCTCGACCCACGACCAGCATCACCGCCCACTCCTACCATCACCAGCCACCGTCATCACCATTAACGCCATCGCCATCACCTTCACCATCATCCCGGCCAACTCTGGCCAAATCCCTAACATCACATCCACCCTCACCAGCAATTGCAACACCACCGACCACCACACCCATCCTCGCCGAGCCTCCCTGGCTGATTCTAGCACCGCCCCCAAACACCGACTACCACCACCACCGCAGCGTCCACCGCCGACGCCGGTCACCACCACCGTAAACCCTCCAAATTTCAGAAATAGAAGAAGGGAAAGTAGAACCCTAACCTCGACGCCACCGGAGACCGCTCGTGCCGCCGGAGCTGTCAACCCCAGCATCGTGTTCTCCACGCGCGGTTGCTCCGCCTGCCCACCGTCGCTCGACGCTTCCGGCGAGCACACGACCATTTCCCTGGATCACCGCCGCACTCTGTCACATCCTGCCGGCGTCGATCTCCGTGCTCCGTCCGCCCCATGTATATCGTCGCACCGACTCCGGCGACGCCGACGACCGAGCACGACGGCCCCCTTCCGCATGCCGCACGTGTCTCCTCCGTCGGCAAACCCAGGGTCGGGAAACCCATCGCCACCGCCTCTCCGCCCGATTTCCGCCCTGTTCCGATGGCAAGCTCCGCCCTCGCCGAGAGCTCCGCCGCGCCGTCCCCCTTCGACGCCTTCCGCCGCCCGGCCGAGACGCCGACCGTCGACTCCGGAAAACCCCCATCGCCGCCTCCGCCAGGCTCCCGCGAGGTCCAGCGCCCGCGCCGAGCTTCGGGAGTAGCTACCGCCGTAGCGCTGCCGTGGGACTCCCCCGCTCGCAGTACACTAGTGAGAAGCCGCGACCGGACGCCATCCGCCGCGTCGTCGGCAAATTTTGCTGGTAACCCCACTCTTTACCTCCCTCTTTCTCAACCCCTTTTTTTTCCAAGTTATGAGAATCAAGAACAGCCTGGTTGTGTAATAGTGTTAATATTATTTTTAATTATTAGTATTATTACTAATATTATTTTCATTATTTGTATGATTATCCTTATTATCATTAATATTATTATTATTATCAGATTTATTATTATTATTATTATTATTATTATTAATTATCTCCCCCTCTCTCACTGTTGAGAGAAGAAGATTTTTATTTTTATTAATATTATAATTAATAAAAATATTATTAGTCCTACTGTTATTTTGATTATGATTATTATTATTATTTCAATATACTAATATTATTGTTAAATATCAAATCTACATATATTTTTAACACGAAAGAATTATAGTTTCCAAATAATAAAATAATTATATATTTTCAAAATAATTATCTAAATTATGTTTGCCAATAAAAATATAGTTTCACTATCTAAATATTCTATTGTACTTAGTTTTTGCCTAAAAAGAATTTTTACTTTAAAGTATTTATCTAAAGTTATTTTTACCAAAAATATATTTTTGGTATTTAAGCATTATTTTTTTAAAATTAGTACAAACTATATTTCTCCGCAACTTCCCATTATTATTATCAAGGTTGGTCATAACTAAACTGTACTTTCCTATTTTCTCGCAATTTAGACATACTCGTCGCCCTTGACTATTGGACAAACATGACTTCTCGGAGCACCACACCACACCAGGCGACACACCAGGCAAGACACCTTGCCTTTACTGTTTAAATTCCTGCTCAATACCATGCATGTTGTGTTTATTTTTAAGTTGTTTCTTTCTAAATTATATGTAGATGCAAATTACTATATTTATACAATTGGCTTAGAGTTAAGTGACTACCGTCAAATTTAGTGTGTCTCATTGACTTGTCACGATGGTACACGAGTTGTGTGTGAGAGTTGTGAGTATCATATAGTGGTCACTTGCGTGTTGGCTGATCACACGTGCGCATGCGTAGGAATAACTGTCAATAGATGCATGATTAGAAGACTTGACAGTTATCTATAGTAAAACAGTGTGGTGGAAACGACACGTGTTTGTGTGTCATGGTTACGACACACGTATAGTATCATTGGGGGGAGGGGACAGCTACTAGCGTAGGGGCTACATTTATTTTTACACATTTTTGGGGCCGAGAGTGACTTGTATGAGTACTACTTTCTGCCCTGGCCGATAGCGTCTCGGATGAGCGCTACTTGACGGCCACTCTTTATTACTTGCTTGCGTGAATCCGTTACAGCCCCTGCGTAGAACGTTGTCCTCTAAATTACAATCCACATAGAATGGTTAGGAACCTTTACTCATGCATGCTTTTCTGTTGAGCTTTATTTACTCAGTTTATCGGCATGATATTATGTGTCTTGTTACGTCCCTCTGAGGACCTGGTTTTTTCCCAGGTGTGTGTTTCATGATTTCTTGCAGGTGCTCTAGCTAAGGCCATTCCTTCCTCCGTGATGATTGATTTTGCACTCGTCACTTGCTCTCGCTTGCTAAATTCTTTTCTTGTATATTTTTCCATGTTTAATTTGGTTGGTAGTGGACTTTGTCTCCGCCCAACTATTGTGTACTTGACAAACTCAAAGTTGCTTTATATCATTATTTATCTTTGTGGATGAGATTTAGTGTCTTGGCTTTCTACATTTACAGCTTATGTATATATACGAGTCGTATAATTACTCGTATGTATACAGCTGGCATATTACGTATCTAGTCTCAAGTATTTGGGACTGGGGTATTATAATTACAGACATCATGATCGACAACACTTGTGGGTTCGAGAGGATATCCTTCATGGTTGGATTCTCCGGATACAATCAGATTCGGATGAATCCTGAAGATGAAAAACACACTTCTTTCCGTACTCCTCGCATAGTCTACTGCTACACAGTGATGCCATTTGGTCTCAAGAACGCTGGTGCAACTTATCAACGAGCTATGAGTAACATCTTTCGAGATCATCTGCGCAAGACTATCGAATGCTATGTTGACGATATTACTGTCAAGAGTCGTCTAAAGGAAGATCACATCCAAGATTTAAGAACTATCTTCAATCTAATGCACCAACATCAGTTGAAAATGAATCCCACCGAGTCATTTGGTTGTCTTTAGTGGTAAATTTCTCGGCTTCGTTGTTACCTCTAAGGGTATACACGTGGATCCCGAGAAGATCAAAGCCATTCAAGAGATGCATCCTCCACGCAACTTAAAAGAGCTACGAGAATTTCAAGGTCGACTTGCGTACATTAGGAAATTCATTTCAAACCTATCTGGACGCTACAGACCATTTACCCAGTTAATGAAGAAGGGTGTATCTTTCATTTGGACTGAAGAATGTCAACGAGCATTTGATGATATAAAGCAATATCCCATGAACCCACCAGTCTTGGTGCCACCAATTTCAGGCATACCATTCTTAATGTATGTCCGTGCTATGGATCATTCATTGGGTGCTTTACTTGCCCAGAAGAACAAAGAAGGCCATGAACAAGCCATCTACTATCTTAGTCGTACTATGATTGGTGCTGAACATCGTTATAGTCCGGTTGAGAATGAATGCCTAGCTCTTATGTTCGATGTTCAAAAGACTCGACATTATATTATTGGCCAAACCATTCACGTTATTTTCCGAGTTAATTCTCTTCGGGTACTGATGAAGAAGCCCAGCACACTCAATTCTCGACTGGCTACATGGGCCATTTTACTAGCCCAATATGACATGGTTTATGTTTCGCAAAAATCTGTTAAGGGTCAAGCACTGGCTGACTTTTTAGCAGCTCATCCTGTTCCGGAAACATCTAATCTTTATGATGAGATTCCAGACGAAACATTAGAATCAAACATGATCTCTGAAGAATTTCTTACCTGGCGTCTATTCTTCGACGGAGCATCCCGGATCGGACCCAATGGGACCATTGTCGCAGGAGCTGGAATTGTTCTAGTCTCTCCAGAAGGATTAGCTATCCAAAGAGCTTACTCCTTAGATCAGCCATGCTCTAACAATGTGGCTGAATACAATGTCTTGCTCATTGGACTTCAATTAGCAAAATAGTTGGAAGTCGAATATCTTGAAGTCTATGGCGATTCTAAACTGGTTGTCAATCAGGTTAGAGGAACATACGAAGTTTGCCATCAAGATCTAGTACCCTATCATGAAGCTGCGATTTACATGGCTACATCATTCAAGGCTTTCTTCATTGAATATGTTCGACGAGCTTGTAACATTGAAGCAGATGCTTTAGCTAATCTCGTGGCAGTCTTAGCAATTCCTGTCAAAAGACAACAAGTGGTTGTTGTTTCCAATAGAGAGTTGTTCTGTATCGAAAATAATCGCAACATTGAGTACAGTAACCTCGTCGAAGTCAATGTTATCAATGAAGATTGGAGAGCTCCCTTCATCGATTTCGTAGTTCACGACATACTTCCCGAAGATCCTAAGAAGGCTACGAGTATTCGCCGACGATCTCTTCGGTTCTACTATAATCAGATCACCAAAACTCTCTATCGACGGCTTATGACGGCCTACTCTTGCGCTGTCTTGCTGGTGATGAAGCGAAGCAAGTGTTACGTGAAGCTCATGATGGTGTTTACGGAGCACATCAACCCGACCCTAAACTATAAGATCTTATCCGACGAATGGGTTACTATTGGCCTTCTATGGTGTCTAATGCTATCGAATATGTAAGAAAATGTCGAGCCTGTCAAATCCATGCTGATTTCATCCATCAACCGTCGAAATTCCTTCATCCGACTGCTGCCTCCTAGCCTTTTAAAGCTTGGGGCATGGATATTATAGGACCCATCAATCCTCCTTCTTCTAAAGGACATCGGTTTATACTGGCAATAACTGATTATTTCTCAAAGTGGGCCGAAGCTATACTTTTGGCTGAAGTCAAAACTAGCAGCGTCATCAATTTCATCAAACATTAAGTTATCTACAGATTTGGTGTGCCTCGACGAATCATTTATGACAATGGACCTCAGTTCATCAGTCAAAAGTTTACCAGATTCTGTGATGATCATCGGATTGACAATGTCGCCTCTACGGCTTACAACCCTGCTGCTAATGGCTTGGCTGAAGCCTTCAACAAGACTATCATCAAGCTCCTTAAGAAGTTTGTGTCTACTAGTAAACAAAACTGGAGTGAAAAGCTTGAAGAATGTCTATGGGCCTACCGTACTACGGTCCGTAACCCCACAGGCTGTATACCTTTCTCTCTGGTGTACGGTTGTGAAGCAGTTCTGCCTTTGGAACTTCAAATTCCTTCCTTGAGGATTGCCATCGCTAACGAACTTACTGCGGAGAACAATCATCTTCTTCGACTTCAAGAACTAGAGGCGTTCGACGAGAAGCGACTATTAGCTCAACAACATATTAAATTGTATCACGCCCGTATCTCAAAGACTTTTAACCGCAAAGTTAAAGTCAGAGCCTTTCAGAAAGGAGAACTCGTACTTACAGTCAGACGTCCCATGACTATGACTCACATGAGCAAAGGCAAGTTCGATGCAAAATGGGAAGTACCTTATATCGTGAGCAAAGTCTTTTCAAATGGAGCTTATCAACTCACAGAGCTGGATGGTCGAGTTGCAATGATGCCCATCAATGGCAAGTTCCTCAAAAAGTACTATGTATGAATGTAAAAGGGATTTCTTGTAAATATAATTAGACAGTTCATAAATAAAGTTTGATTTTATTTCATCATAAATGATGTTACACAATATCAAGGACGAGTTTCATTATTGTCCTTCTTGAAGACAGGACGAGGACCACTACCGTCCTTTTCAAAAATGTAGTCGGCAAAAGTGTCGAGAACATTCTTGCCTTATTTCACTAAAAATGCGCAAGCGGCCATCCTCATGGCCTCTTCTTCTTCGGTCTCCCCTGGGTCAACCAGGAAGTCCAACATATCCCTTGGTGGCTTGGGTGCAGACGAACCTTCGCCCGCTTCCGTCTGCTTTGGCTGGTTTGGTTCGGCTGGACGTTCCTCCGTGATTTCTTCAACCTTCGAGACAATCTCAGCCTTCTTAGATGCCTCTTCAGACGACATTTTTGTGTTGAAAAGTGAAAGTGATCATTCCATCTAAATTTCTGTTCTATTTATAGGCAGAGATTCTTGAAACATCAAAGCGACGTATTCTTCGCAACATTCATTCCATTCATTCGACGGTTCACTCGTTCATTACATTCATTCGACGGTTCATCCGTTCATTTCATTCATCCGACAGTTCGCCCGTTCATTTCATTCATCTGACGGTTCATCCATTCATCCTGACGATTCATTTCGTTCACACATTTTGACGATTCATCCGTTCATCCACATCAGCAACTTGTCACATATTTATTACCTCTGATTAAGTTGTCTACCAAAATAATGATATTCAACAAATTATATTCTGCCATGTCTACATTACCTCTGAGCAGATATAATGAATATAATTATTTTCTAAATCAAGAAATACATTATGTCCTGAACCTCTGAATATATTTTCTATCGCTATTATTTATATCCGTAATGGGATATGCAATAAATAATAGAGCTACAAAAATAATGTCTTTTTATTGATCAAAATAAAAGGTATTACAAAAAGACATATCACAAAGGAGAAAGTACAAAAGATTTTCTTTCACTCAATCGGTGGGGTCATTAGACTGGCTATCTGCTGCTTCAAGGTTTGAAGTCATTCTTTACGAGAATCTAGCACCCGCTTTCTAGCTTCCTCCATTCCAGATTTATCGTCAAATGTCGGCAAGGTCACTAGTCGGCGAGCGATTTCAACTTGATGAGACATGACAAACTTATTCTTCTCATGGTTCAGAATGTCTAGTTGCTGAACTGTAGCTTGATGCTGTGTAGTCTCTTCCTCAAGAGCAAGTTGAACGATTCTCAATCATCTTGAAGTCGGGCAAACTCTGCATTCAGTTCAGCAACCTTCTTTTCTTTCTCCCCAGCAGCAGACGCTAATATCTCCATCTGGGAATCATACTCTGAAGACTTTGTAGCGAAAGTGTCCAAAAAAATCTTGAAATCAGCTTTCGTGACTTCAGCTTCTCGAGTCATCCTTTCAAACTCAGCATTCACCAAGGACTCTATCTCCCCCCGATTAAGATCTTTGTAAATCTTAATTGATTCCTCCAGCTCATCCAGTATATGTTCAAGATAGACAGCTTGAGCTTCATCACCCTGGCTTCGGATAGTGCCGATCAGATAAGTAGTTGGACTTCTGACAGTAATGAAACCAACATTCTCTCTTTCTATTACCCTTTCTACTAAGGGTACTAATGAAGTGAAGAAGAGGTTGGTGAAGGAACCAACTATAAATTTATTGGTAGCCGCTGCACTGGGTGTAGCAGCTACTCATATAGAACTTGAAGTAGTAGAGGCCTGTAAAGGTGGAAGTTCGGCTTCTGGAACATGGGCTGAAGTCTCTCTGGACAAGGGAGCCATAGTGGAGCTAGTTGCCCCTCCCAGATGTTCCTTTACGAAATCAAATAAACATCATCAGTTTGTTGTCATTAGTGATTATCAAAAAGGATCAAAAATAAGGGTAAGCTTACCATTGCTGGGTTTAGTGACAAAATTGTCATTTGTTGACGTAGGCTGCAGCCTCGCAGAAGTAGCTTCAGACATCACTGCCTGACTACTTCCCGCTTCAGAGCCGCCTGATAAATGACGACTGCTACTAGCTATCGCCTTTGCCTGCACTATATCAGTGCATACTGGAGGAATTGGAGAAGGTTAAATTTCTGCATAAATAAAAGTTAAGATGACAGTCATTTGATCAATAAAAGAGGATTATCAATATCAGTCAATACCTCTTAGATTGGTAACAGTAGCTTCCTCCGGTGCTACTTCATTAACAGTGTTCTTCTCTTGGGATGCATGGGCATCGGCATTCTCTTCCAGATTCAGATTGTCATCCTCCACAGATGTTTCTTCATCATCTGTACCCTCTTCTCGTGCTTTCTCGCTATCACTTGCGTCGACTGGATCTATATCATCATTGAAGCCGAAGTCACAGTCTTCCAGGGCCTCGATCATCAGTCGATCTTCTTCGGTCCGACGCGATCTTGGTGTAGCTGGAAGAGGGGCAATTTCTGTTGCAAGTGTAGGAGATTGTACTACTTCGACAGACGATCCCGACTCATTGATTGGGGTTGGAGTTGCAGTTGCTTCTCTTGCTTCTGCAGCCCCATCCTTTATCTATGCGGTCTCCTCTCTTGTCTCTGCAACCTGGTCTTCTTTCTCTGTACTAGAAGCTTCCTGCCTGGGCTCAGGAGCAGGTGTAGGAGAAGGCATCATAACCCCGGCAACAGCACTTATCAGCGTCGATGTATGGACGGATCTTGGGGGAGTGTTTACTTTCTTTCTGAAAGCTAATTTCGTCCTGCGTAGAGGTTCTTCCGGAATCTTTATGTCTGCTGCATATGTTTTTCTTTGGATGGAAGTAGGGGTTGTTGCCTCTTCTCTATGAACTGACTCGGCCTGTTGTCGAGACTGCGAGCGAGTAGAGACTCTTTCTGAAGAGTCCATGGCGGTTTTCTTCTTTAAGACAGGAGAAGATGTTTCTTCTGCCTTCCTCTTCTTCTCCTTGATCGGAGATCTTACAACTTTCAGAGAGATACGTAGCGGTTCGTAGACTTCTTCGGGGAAGTTGGCTTCCCTCGAAGCTTCTAGAGGCGCATCAGCTGGCTCGTGCTCTTAATCATTACCAGAAAGTACCATAACAGGTGATCCTTTTTTAAATCGAGTTGTCGTCACAAAGCTGTCTGCTAGATTGAAGTTCTCAGCAAAAATAATTGCTGATGTGTAAAAAATTGACTAAGTATACAGCAGACGAGGGCCACGATCGCTTTTTGTCGGCATCGAGAATGTCGTCCTTGTGTCACGGGCATTGTAATATGCCCAAGCCCGGGCTCCATCAATTAAAAAATATTTTTCCTGTAGGCATGTTATAGTATTACCTACATGAAATTGGTCATAACCGAATTGGCATGCAAATCGACTGGGGAGATAAGGCTCGAGATAACATTCATCTTCGAACCGGTACACCAAGTGTGATGGCCGAATTGTCCTCTGCCAGTCGAAAGCTGTATGGCCCAACGGCTGTATCCTCATAGAGTCGACGAGGTTTGTTGACATATGCTCATAACCAACTGGAGGGGGAACACAATAAAAGTTCCATCCCTTGCCGAGATTCAGAGTTCGCTGGCAGTCTCTCAAAGTGGTATAGATCCACTTACATCCAAAAAATCTTCTTAAAAAGCTGTCGCCCACTGCTCCTATGTTAGGATTCATCAAAGAAGGATGGTGTAAAAGAAGCCATCCAAACAGATATGTGTATGGCAGTTCCAGCCGAGGAAAACTTTCCTTCTCGCCTTTTCCTCGAATCATCGAATCAATGAAGAGACGGAGGCCGGCGTTCACCCTGCATGTCATTGCTGACAGCAAATCCATCCGGTAGTCGAAAACCAGACGGACAGCAGCAAATAGTACACCGCGATGGAAGCGGTCAACTGCACTGGCCCCAGGAACGACATATCGTCGAAGCCAGTAAGTGAGAAAACCTGCCAGCCGGGCTTCCTTCGACATGCGCCTGTAGCCCATCCTCATGTAGCTTTCAATGATGTCATCTTTCTTAAAAGGAGGATATTGAAGATCATCCTCAATCTTGATATCCATATCACCATACGTCTCCATCAGTTCTATCACTACATTATTGCTAAGTGGTCTGAAGAAGTTGGGATTGCAGTTTTCATGCTTTTTGGTTTTCTTCTCAATAATATGGTTGAGGAAAAGATACCGCAACCATTTGGTAGAGTAGTAGGTGTCGGCTGTGCCACTCTTGTAGTATAAAGAACAAATCTTGTAGTGACATAGTAACTCTTCAAAAACAGCCACCATGTCAGCATTATCTTGGCGTAGTCTGTCCAACTCATCATTGGTCGGGACAAACTCTTCATAGGGGATATCCCCTATTGGCAGATTGGAGATGTACTTCATCTCGTGCAAGGCTAATCCAATCTCTCCGCGTAGCGTCATGAAAGTCCGGCGTCATGAAAGTCCCAGTCCTATAATTGTATCTCTCTGCCAACGCGAGGAATAGATGAGGATTAGGAGGGAAGCCATAAATAGTGGCATACACTGCATGGTACAGATCAATCTCTTTGAGCCGAGCTTCAAATTGGACCAATATCCAATTGGTTATACAGATCCATCTCTTATTATCTGGGTTCACAAGACCTGTCAACCGCAGATTTTGGTCCGGATACCTTCCCTCCACCTTCATAAACTCATTTGCGAATATCGAAGTTCTCACTGGAAGTAGCAGGGAAGAATCTTCTGGCGGGATGCAACCGGGTTTTAATCCTCTGAGTAAGGAGCTATGACGTTCAGAGGAACTGTAGAACATATCTTTGTGGTCTGGTCCCTTCTTAACACAGATATTTCCTGCTCGGTCTTGCTGCAGCGGAGTTATGTCCTATTCATTCTTCTGGGATAACCCGCAAAAGCATATCGGGACAAAGGAAGGCATCTGGAGATCTCTGGCAAAAGTATCGCCTTCTTACCCCTCTGGAAAATTCTCTGTTCCATGTAAGGTCTCGGCTGAGAATTCTTGCGAGGTCTCGGCTGAGAATTCTTGTCAATAGCCTCACCAAACAAGAACAGAGGTTTCTTATGGGTGACTGCATCAGCAGTCTGAAAAGGCTGCCCGTTCATCAGACACAGTAAAGTATCATTATCTTGTATAGTCAGGATAGCCTGCCAAGAGGACGGTAAGGCGTATTGAGGAAATGAAACATGCGAGAGATTTTCCTTGTATTCAGGTTCAGACAGGGATCCTGCAAAAACCTCATAGTTGGGATCTTCCCTGAGGTTAACTGCATCAATAAACAAGGCAAAGATCAGTATATGAAAAATCAAAAAGTTTCTTCAAAAGATCATCAATTTGTGCTGTGTGAAACAAGCTATCAGATTGCGTCAGCATAGTCAGCTTGCGCAAGTTATCAGATTGCGCCAGCACAGCCAACGTGCGTAAGACGTCAGGTTGCGCTAACGTACTTGCGCAAGACATCAGTTTGCGCTGGCACAACTGACTTGCGCAAATCGATAGATTGTGCCGAACATTTTGTCAGCGCTTTCCAACCGATTGTGCAAGAGTATAGTTTTCATAAAAATAAAAAGTATTGTATATGCAGCCGAAACCCTAAACAGGATGGCACAAATACCATCAAACTCTAAAAAGAGAGGTATGAAGGTCTGAAAACATCAAAAACCCTAAAAAGGGTTTCGATCATGGTTCGTCATTTCACCTTGAAGTACAGGATAACCCGTCTCATGACGAGATACTCGTGGTGTAATACGAGTCGAGGGTTCGGCGGGGGCCTTTTCCTTCTCGGCAGCTGATCGCTTAGGCGCTATTTCTGTCATTGACGAGAGAAAGAAGAAGAAGTCAGAGTAGGGGAGGAGCTTCTGTCTCTGGAGAATTCGAAAGCAAGTAAAAGTGGAAAGAATGAAAAATAAAACTATTTATAGTTTCAAAAGTGTAACAGTCACCTCCAATTACGCCACAAAAGATGGAGCTAATTCCTCCAAACGCGCAACCACAGCGCAACTTGATTTTAAATTCGAAATTCAAAGTATTTCGAAACTTTGAATATTTTTAAATTTTGAAAACTTTGAAGGGGGTCTTGTATGTCCTAAAAATCAAGTTGCATCTATCAAATAGGCAGAGAATTCTCAACTGCGCATCCTTCAAATAGACTGTATAGAAAATAGATTGCGCTATAAATCGAACGCACGAGCTGAACTGCGCTACTACCAGAGCGCGCTACGCTGACGTGGCAACGCCATCATTACCTGACAAAGATCAGATCTTCTGACAGCCTGACAGCCCGAAAAATGAGGAGTCTATTCATTTCTTGTGCTGCACAGCGCTCGAGAACAGCTGTACAACCGCAGCGCAGTTTGCCAGTCCAACCTCAGCGCAGTTTGACCCAGCCCGAGTCCCAGCGCTATCCATTGAAGCGCAGTCTGAAGCTAGCGCTCTTCGGTTAGCGCAATTCATCGAATAACTGACATTTATTACGTAGCTTACATGCCATGAATTGTTCACCACGTAGCAACCGCCTGTACACGACCAAGCGCATTTCAATCAAACAATGCCACGCGTCTGAATACAGTTAGCCCACGATCGAGCAACTGCCCAATAGGCCAGCGCAGTTTACAGTCTGCGCAGTCTGTCGCCAGCGCAGTTCATCTTGCGCAATCCAGAATAACTACAAATTAGTTATTTCTAGAACTCTATAAATAGAGTTTCAAGTCTTCATTAAAAGGGATCAGATCATTATTATCATCAGAGATCAGGAGTTCTTGTCCAAGTGCTGCTGCATTCTTCAGAGGCTATCGTCTTCAAAGTTCACATCGTCCAAGGGATAAAACGATCGTCTTCAGATCGGATTCCTATAGTTGTACTTTTCCAGAATTCAATTGTAATCTTCTGACAAAGTTTGTAAAATAAAGACTTTTGTTTTTGCAAACAGTAACGTCCCCTTGTTCTTTTCCTTAAATGATGGTTGGTTTTGGTGGCGGGGATGAGATGATGGGGGTTTGGGTGGCCGAAATCTGTGGCGGTGGAAAGTGGTCGGGGTGACGGTGGGGTTGGCCCTGGTTAGCCGGGTACGCGGGTGTGATCTGGGTGCGGGATGGAGGACGGTGGCAGTGGATGGTCGGACAGGGAGGCCTCGATGGTGGAGGTGATGGATTTGGCTGACCTGTGGATTTTTGGTGGTCGGATTCTGGCGGAGTTGGCTGACGCGGTGGTGGCCGTGGATGTGGGTAGGCCGGTCGGGGTTGCTGTGGTATCGGTCGAGGAGGAAGGAAGGTTGGGGTCGTTGGCAGAGGTGTGCTGCGGCAATGGAGGTGTGGTGGTCGACAAGGCAGGGTTAGGGTTAGGGTTAGGATTTTGATGAATCGTGTCGGGGTTGTCGACACGAAGGAATAAATGTATTTGTAAAGGATGGAATAAGAATTGGACGAGGAACACGGACACGATGCACGCACGTTTGGTTGTGGAGTTTGTGGAGGAATAATGTGGAGAAAATAATGTGGAGGAGTACCTGCCTATTTATAGGATATGGAAATTTCCAGTTGGATAAGGATTAAGAGTAGTTTAAACCCAATTAGATAATTAGCTACTAATAAATTTCAATCCAAATTTAAATCCAAATCCAATCCAAATCCAAATCCAATTTAAATCCAATTAAATTCCAACCTTTAGCTTAAAATTAGATAAGGTAAATCAAATTTCAGAATATAGATATTATTTCAACTATTTAAATAAATCCATAGAATCAAATCAAGATTTAAATCACCATAATAATTCAAAAATATATTTTTCAAAAATACCTATAATATTAATTTCAAAAATAATAAATATTATTAAAAAATAAACTAATAAAATATTTATGAAATATATATGTATGTACAAAGAATATTATTTACTATTAATAATTGTATAAACCAAAGGCTTTTTATAAATAAATTTATAAACTTGAAAAATTTTATATGATAGCTAAAAATAATTATTATATATATTATTTTGAAGCGATACAATAAAAAAATATTTTTAAAAAAATATGTACGCTAGCACATATTCGCACTCGTCGAGCAATTTCGAAAACCAAAATTTCGCGCGTGACGTACAATACGACTATGCGACGTACAATAAAATAAAAAAATCAGTACTAAAATATAGTAGAAATTTAGGGGTTTTACATCCGTACAACTTGTCGCCTTGGATGTGTATGAAGACTCCTTATATGTTCCTAACTGTTATTATTCCAGGTCTGAAGAACCCGCAGAGGAACATCGATGTGTACTTACAGCCCTTGGTAGATGAGCTGAATCGGTTGTGGGAAGTAGGTGCAACCACATATGATGTTTCCAGAAAGCAGAATTTTCAGATGAGGGCCGCACTAATGTGGACCATCAATAATTTCCCGACCTATAGAATGTTATCGGATTGGAGCACCCATGGTCGTCTCGCATGTCCGTATTGCATGGATCGCACTAAGGCTTTCCGTTTGAAACAAGGAGTAAAACCGTGCATCTTCGATTGTCATCGACAGTTCCTGCCAAAGGATCATCCGTACTGGAGGTATATGAATGCTTTTCGTGCTGACGTGGTAGAGAAGTCCAGTCCACCGCCATGGTGTTCCGGAGACACGATATGGGAGGAAGTTAAAGAATTGTCAAGTGCTATTGAAGAGCCTACAGCGGGGTACAAGTGTGATGGATTTGGCCGTGCTCACAACTGGACAAAGAGGAGTATATTCTGGGACCTGCCATATTGGAGTGACCATCTGCTCAGACATAACTTGGATGTCATGCATATCGAAAAGAATATATTTGACAATATAATAATACTGTGATGGACGTAAAGGAAAAGACGAAAGACAATCCCAAGGCCAGGTTGGACTTAGAAGAAATATGCAGACGTCCAGAGTTGCATTTGATAAAGGAAGGCAGTGGAAAGTATAAGCAGCCCAAGGCCATTTTATCACTGGACAAGGAGGACAAAGCTAAACTTTGTAGGTCGATCTAGGGCCTAAAATTTCCAGACGGGTACGTATCGAATTTGAGAAGATGTATTAACCCGAAGGAGAACAAACTATAGGGTATGAAGAGCCACGACTATCACGTTTTTATGGAGAGGTTAATCCCGATTGCATTTCAGGAATTTTTACCCCAGGTCGTTTGGGTCTCACTGACAGAGCTTAGCATATTCTTCAGAGATCTTTGTTCTACTAAGTTGCTCGTCGATCGACTTGAAAGCATGAGAAGGATATTTCAGTAACATTGTGCAAGCTTGAGAGGGTGTTCCCTCCTGGATTCTTCGACTCTATGGAGCATTTGCTAATTCATCTTTCCTATGAGGCACGTGTTGGTGGTCCCGTCAGTTATCGGTGGATGTACCCGTTCGAGTGCCATCTAAACCACCTGAAGAGGAAGGTAAAAAATAAGGCACTGGTCGAGGGTTCTATTTGTGAAGCCTATGTCCTTGAGTAGATTACAAACTTTTGTTCAATGTATTTCAAGCCTCATATTGCTATAAATAAAACAAGAGCTTCGACGAACGACGATGAAGATATAGAATATAATGATGCATTATTGAAAGTCTTCAATGCTCTTTTAAGGCCTTCTGGAAAACTGAAAAAGAGATATTTAAATGATGAGGAACTAAGGGCTGCCCAGTTATATATATTACTCAACTGCGAGGATGATGAAGTAGAAAAACTAGAGTTGTAAGTAAAAATCTTTAACGTTTAAGTCATCTATTTGTTGATTACGTTATTATAATTTAATGAGTGTATCCCGATATTTATTGGTTTTCAGAAAATTTAATGATGAGGTGAGGTCAAGTAGACCATACATTGCAGATGAAGAAGTAGAAGAAGAAATAAGACTTCATTTCCCGTCTTGGTTGAATGCATATGTAAGAAGCTAGTTAGAATCTTCCTCCATTTGTATTTTCACAAGAAATAACTTAACATTGAACTTAATTTTGTATCTTCTCGTGTTTAGGTCGATCGTCCGAACGTCACCCTTGAGAATGAATCTATTAGAACTCTTGCCAAGGGACCAATTTATGCCGTCAAAATATGGCCAAGTTATTACGTGAATAGGTTTAAGTTCAAGTCAACAAATGCTCCCATCAGAGATAGCTTCCTGGATCTTGATTCCACAAAAATAGTTGCTTGTGTATCAAATCTAGAAAGTACAAAGATGTCACTCCAGGCAATGATTTCTACGGTATCTTACGGGAGATTGTGGAATTGACGTACAATTTTGGCACACAGCCTGCCAAGATCGTATTGTTCAAAGTTGATTGGTTCGATCCGATACAATATCAAGGATGGAAAATTGACAAGCATGGTCTTGTGGATATTAACTACCGTCGTCGATACCAAGTATACGAACCATTTATCCTAGCAAGTCAAGCTCAACTCGTATATTTTAAAACATATCCTAGATGAGGAACAACGAGGTACGACTGGTGGGCAATATGCAAGACTAAAGCCAGAAATACCTACGACGTCGAAGAAGTGGCTTATCAGGAGGACGAGCTGTCTCTTGTACCAAATACAGTTGATGTCGACTCAGCAGAAGTTTTCTATTTCATATCTACTTGTGTAGAAGAGGTACAAGTATTCGAAGGGGAAGACGAAGAAGATGCTAGTGAAGAGGAGAAGGAAGAGGAAGAGGAGGAGGAGGAGGCAAACGAAGAAGATGAATTTTTAGAGGATGATTGAGAAGCTGTGATTTCAATGTATTCATATTTCTGTAATCTTAAATTATGAACTGTGATCATTTCTATTAGTATTCAGATTTTTGTAAACTTAAATTATGAACTCTAATGTATGCAGATATTTCTAAACTGTCATTGTATTTATTTATATTTTTAATCATATGTTATTATCAGCATGGCAGGACGACGCGGAGGCATAGCAGGACAACGCGGAGATAGGTCAGGACAAGCCATGTCTGTAACGCCCCAGTCCCAAAATACGTAGGACCAGGTATACGAATACATGCCAGCAGCACTTCACCAATGGGCCAAACTACGCTACAAGCCCATTAGCGAAATACTTAAGCTGTAAATCATGATAACACCAAGAAATATAATACAGTCCACAGGTATATATATCTAATCACATCCACAGAGTCCACAAAGAGATCAAGAATAAATAAGGAAATGTCTCAAATATCCAACAATAAAAGTAATGAAGTCTGTGCGGGTAAAACATCCCGAAATCATAGAAATAGAAAAAAAGTACAAATCAACTACAAGTCTGATGAAAAGAAAAGGAAATAATGTAGCAAGACTAAATATGATTATAACATGATCATGAAAAATCCTCTGGCACTATCTCGTCCTCCTGTGCCGGTACGCCTCCGGTCTCAGCTCCCAATCCGTAAACCTCTGGGTAGTGTTCAGCTTCGTCTAAGCCTAGGAAATAGCCAGGTCCTCAGAGGACTAGCAAGGTGCATAATATACATGCCAAGGTACAGAAATAAAAATATGAACTAGGGCAATCTACTATATCTGTCTATGTGCTATACAAGTGAGATACTTTTCTAGAATACCAGACCCCTTCCACTAAGGCTCACTAGCACCTCAGCAGGGTATTGTCCCCAGTGCCTGTGTCGTAGCACCAAGGACAATGAATTCTCGACAGTGATAATCCTTTACTCTGCTACAGAGATAAAGGTCACTAAACAACGGGCTACACGACAATAGGTCTGATATTGTAGTCAAGTTCTCCCCAATCTCCATGTCTAGAATCTAGCAATGTCAAGTCTGTACAGTCATCTTGAAAGTAAAAACAATCCTGATAAAGAAATCTAGAATGTTAACACGAGGTCAATACCACGAATAGTCATGTAAACCTCGCATCATGAATGTGTCGGTGTCCTGTGGTCAATCGCGTCAATGGACACATCATTATGTACGTAATGCCTAATGTCAATACTCGATGTCACTATCATGACATCGGTACCCGTCTATAAACGGACACTAAGTATCAACATCCTACGTCATGCAATGCTAATAAAAAAAATAACAAGACAAAAAAAAAGATCTGTAACGATGGCAAGGCACGCTTGCCTGTAACTGCTGTCTGCGGGTAGGCCTGTCCAACTCCGGTATCCTTGTCGATCCTCTCAAGCTCACCTATAATAATACACTATATTTAATATTCTATATCAACATACCACATTTAAATTATATGAGTATTTATGACTCCTAGTTGTCATAACGTTGCTACAATACTACATCTATTATATAAGTATATATAGGTAACAACGTCTCGTAAATACTTTACAATTATAACAAAATAATATATTTAAATTCTAAAATTTATCTATAAATATTTATATATTGATATAATGCTATTTTCAATAGAAAAACCCTTTCACAAAAGGTCTTATGTCAATGCCACATATGACTTCCTCAAATCGATCCATTAATTTACTTCTGAAACAATGATAAAATAAAAATAATAAATTCTATAAAAATCCCAGAAATTAGTTAAAATAGTATTTATAATGTTAAACCTTGCACAACATAAAGTTTAGTATGGATTCATGGAGTTTTGACACTTTTGGACACAAGGAAAATAGAATTTTTCGGAGTTCGATGACACGACAAATGTCATGAATTTTTAAAAATAGCAAACGGATGCAAAACCTAACTTTCAGATATGCGTTGGAAAGGTATCGACGTCTAGATTCTGAATAAAAATATTTAAAGGTTATAAACTGACCTTAGATAGGCAAAAAATGACCCGCAATAGAATTTATCAGTTCTGGATACCCTGTCGTAGAATCAACGCCACGGGCAAACCGCTTGGAACTAGGGGATCCGGCGATCAGAGGTTGGACTAGACACATAAAGGTAACTCTCAGATTTGGCTTTAAGAGAAAAAGATAATAAAAATGGGTAAAACCACATCTACAATTCGACTAACCTGCTGTGACGTTTCAGACTTTGATTCGACGGAGTTTCGGCCCAAGTAGCACGTCGTGCACCTCTCTAACGGCCGCAAGGTTGCTCCTATAGTTGCTAGGGTGGAAGAGGATGTTGAGAGAGACGTCCAAGTGGTGGTGGTTGGCATAAAAATCGAGGAGAAATTATATTTTGTGAAGAAAAGGGGTCGGCTAGGGTTTCGGGTTTGGAGTGGTGGCCGCTAGGTTTGGGGGGATTTGTGGTGTAGTGGGTGGTTATGAGAGAGGAGGATGGTTAGGGTTTGATAGGTATATATATATATAGTGCATGGGCTTTGGTTTGATCTAATTTGGATAGGATTTGGTTCTCCAAATCATACTATTATTAATAGGTTTCCTATTTTGGTTATATGTTTGACCAAGCCAAATATATAAGGGAATATTGCATATGGCTGCAATTAAACCTCTAAAATTCTCTTAAATATATATATATATATACTTGGTTTTGGTACTCCTAATTAGGCTCTAACTAGTAGGGTTGACTAGGTTAGGGTCCGAGTAGCATTACTAGTCAAATTGGACCCGAAAAATTAATTTAATGAGTCTCATGTGCCATTTGCAAATAAGTAGCACATGGAAACTCGATTGGATGGTGCACCCTAGGCATATGAATTATAGACTCAACATGGATCAAAACCATATATTGGGTCATACGGTTTCGATCTATGTCAAGTCCCAAAAGCAAATTGGAAATTGGCTTAAAATTACGTCAATGGCTCAAATTGGCCTAAGTTGGCCCGAAATTGTGCAAAGTCAAAGGAATGTTGAAAAGAAAAATTGGATGGGACATGATATATCAAAGTCAAGGTGGACGAGTCTAGAATTGAAATATGGAACTGGATTTGAGAAAACAATATTTGTTGTGCTTCCAAAAATCAAAGCTACGGTAAACTACTAACATAGTCATCATTAACTTTAATAATTTAAAATATCCATATAAAATAATTAAAAATAAAATCCAAAAATCAGGGGGCTTACAACCTACCCTCCTTAGAAAATTCCGTCCTCGAAATTAAAAAATACAATTATAAAAAGAAAGCTTATCATAAGAATAATTAAGCTAAGACTTACCGGCATCTACGAATAAGTGGAGATAACGCTCACGCATAGAATCTTCACGCTCCCAAGTTGATTCTCCTGGAGAATGGTGCCTCCATGCAACACGAACCAATCTAATCGTTTGCCCTCTGAGTGTCTTCTCACTCGTATCCAAGATACCTACCGGCTGCTCCTCGTATGATAAACTGGGTCCCACCGTGATCTCAGAGTGATCGACCACATAACTGGGATCAGTCACATACTTCCTCGGCTGTGAGACATGGAATACATCATGCACTCCCTCTAGTGATGGGGGTAATGCAAGATGATATGCCACCTCTTCTACACGCTCAAAGATATCGAACGATCCAATATACCCTGGACTCAACTTCCTCCTACTCTCGAATCTACTAGTGCCCCGAGTCGGTAAAATCCTCAGAAATATATGCTCTTCCTCCTTGAATTCCAGTAGTTGACGATGCGTATCGGCCCAATGCTTCTACCGGTCTTGAACTGCCTGAAGATGACTCTGAATCAGCTTCACTTTTTTGACTGTCTGTGTTACAAGCTCTGGTCCAAATATTTGTCCCTCTCCAGCCTCTGTCCTCTCGCGAAGTCTTCAACATCTTGCATCTGTAGGTAACGCTGCCTTGATTCTATCCACAGGTGACGAATATACTTCAAGATTGGCAAGTACTCCTTGATGTCTCGGCATAATGACTTCTATTCCAAGCTCCTGAAGATCCTCTAATAACTGTGACTGAGCTGCCAAGAAATATGCAGTAGGCTTCCTACTCAAAGCGTCCGCCACTACATTCGCCTTCCTAGGATGGTACTGCAATTCTATAACATAGTCTGTCATGAGCTCCAACCACCGCCTCTGTCTCATATTCAGCTCCTTTTGTGTGAAGACATACTTCAAGATCTTATGATCCGTAATTATCTCCACACGTTCTCCATACAAATAATGACTCCACATCTTCAATGCAAAGATCACAACTGCTAACTCCAAATCATAAGTAGGGTAATTCTTCTCATGTCCCCTTAGTTGCCTCGATGCGTAGGCTATGACCTTCCGTGTTGCATCAAAACACATCCAAGTCCACTACCCGACGTATCACTGTATATAAGGAATCCTCTCGATCCAGAAGGAAGCGTTAAAATAGGTGTTGAGGTCAACCTCTTCTTCAACTCTTCAAAAGTTTTCTGACAATCTTCTGTCCGCTGGAACTCCTGATCCTTACGGGTCAACCGTGTCATCGGCTCTGCAATCCGTGAGAAATGCCCTACGAACCTGCGGTAATACCTTACAAGTCTGAGAAAGCTCCTAACTTCTGCAACCGATGTTGGTGTCGGCCAAGACTCTACGGTAGCTATCTTTTCCTGATCAATTGAAATTCCTTCTCCCGAGATAATGTATCCAGGGAAAGGAACTCTTTCAAGGCAAATTTCACACTTACTAAGCTTGGTATACTGCTTCTCCTTCCTCAATACTTCCAATACAACTTGTTCTATCGTAGGTATATTATTATAACCTATTCAATGATACTCGTCAGTTCACTCCTAGCAATTTCTTCTAATAGGCTCTAGGCATCCGATATCCGGGCACGATCATATTCGACTCGTAATCTTACCAGGATCCATCTCTTAGAGAGTTACCTGTTTCTATTTACCCAACATCATAATCACACCAATAATCTAGCTTAATTATATTCTATAATATAACTATAAGGTTTGTCTATTTTAGTCATCTAATAAATAGAAGGTAATGGAAGCCTAAGGCTGGGTCAAACAAACCTATATACCAACTTCAAACAATAGTAGGGTCAAGCAAATAAGGAAGGTTGGTTGAATTATCTCCAAGAACGGTATGAGGCCAAACAAGATGCATAGGACGCAGTCTAAGTAAGACTCGAGAACCATATATCTCCGTGATTATGTCACATAAAGTTACTGCCACGCCAGTGTGCATCTAGCTGCAAATAACTTTCTTGTTCCATAATACGACGGATGGCTGTAGTGCACATCTACCATGCCAGGTAATACAGGTTCTTGAGCTTATCTTGGCCAAATCCATGAAATATTTTTTAATTAACTATTTTATGAAAATATAGGAAAAATATCAACATGCATAGGATATGGTTCAAGTAAAATTTGAGAAACATATGCAGCCATGATGCCGTTATCTGAAGTCTTGTCTCGCCAGTATTTCTCTGGCTGCAAAAACTTTGATTCCGTAATACAAGGATAAATATTATTTCTCAAACTTTTTCTTAGAGCAATCCATAATACACTTTCCAACAACTTAGCACAAAAAGAAAGAATTACTTAAGAAGTCAACGAGAAAGGATTTAGTAAAACCCCGAATAGATAAGAACACAAAAGCAATCATGTTGAGAAAGAAGATAACATGAAAAAAATCATGCAAAGAGTCTCAGAGAAGTCTATATTCCTAGTTGTGGATGTATCATCAAGTCCTATTCTTCGATCGGTTGCAAGCTCGTAATAGTACGACTATCCTAGATATAACTACGACTTCGCACAATTTGCTAAGACTCTACCTGCACCTATGACTTCTAGTATCTATGCCTCTGCTATACTTATATGATAGTAAGGGAAGATACATCCATTATAAAGATTTGTCTTGCTAGCATGAATAATAAGGATTACGGTAGAACATAATCAAACTGGATGCAATTGAAGAAGTCAAGTGAAAGTTCAAAATGAAGTCAAGGAAGGTATCAAGCGTGTGGATGTGATCCTATAGGTCTTTCATATTCTAATTGCAGGCTCACGTCGGTACAGTAACGTTACCGAAGTGATTAACGTAGACCTGCATGGGCCACCACAAAAACATGTAACGCCCCAGTCCCAAAATACGTAGGACTAGGTATACGAATACATGCCAGCAGCACTTCACCAATGGGCCAAACTACGCTACAAGCCCATTAGCGAAATACTTAAGATGTAAATCATGATAACACCAAGAAATATAATACAGTCCACAGGTATATATATCTAATCACATCCACAGAGTCCACAAAGAGATCAAGAATAAATAAGGAAATGTCTCAAATATCCAACAATAAAAGTAATGAAGTCTGTGCGGGTAAAACATCCCGAAATCATAGAAATAAAAAAAAGTACAAATCAACTACAAGTCTGATGAAAAGAAAAGGAAATAATGTAGCAAGACTAAATATGATTATAACATGATCATGAAACATCCTCTGGCACTATCTCGTCCTCTTGTGCCGGTACGCCTCCGGTCTCAGCTCCCGATCCGTAAACCTCTGGGTAGTGTTCAGCTTCGTCTAAGCCTGGAAAATAGCCAGGTCCTCAGAGGACTAGCAAGGTGCATAATATACATGCCAAGGTACAGAAATAAAAATATGAACTAGGGCAATCTACTATATCCGTCTATGTGCTATGCAAGTGAGATACTTTTCTAGAATACCAGACCCCTTCCACTAAGGCTCACTAGCACCTCAGTAGGGTATTGTCCCCAGTGCCTGTGTCGTAGCACCAAGGACAATCAATTCTCGACAGTGATAATCCTTTACTCTGCTACAGAGATAAAGGTCACTAAACAATGGGCCACACGACAATAGGTCTGATATTGTAGTCAAGTTCTCCCCAATCCCCATGTCTAGAATCTAGCAATGTCAAGTCTGTACAGTCATCTTGAAAGTAAAAACAATCCTGATAAAGAAATCTAGAATGCTAACACGAGGTCAATACCACGAATAGTCATGTAAACCTCGCATCATGAATGTGTCGGTGTCCTGTGGTCAATCGTGTCAATGGACACATCAGTATGTACGTAATGCCTAATATCAATACTCGATGTCACTATCATAACATCGGTACCCGTCTATAAACGGACACTAAGTATCAACATCCTACGTCATGCAATGCTAATAAAAAAAATAACAAGACAAAAAAAAAGATCTGTAACGATGGCAAGGCACGCTTGCCTGTAACTGCTGTCTGCGGGTAGGCCTGTCCAACTCCGGTGTCCTTGTCGATCCTCTCAAGCTCACCTATAATAATACACTATATTTAATATTCTATATCAACATACCACATATAAATTATATGAGTATTTATGACTCCTAGTTGTCATAACGTTGCTACAATACTACATCTATTATATAAGTACATATAGGTAACAACGTCTCGTAAATACTTTTCAATTATAACAAAATAATATATTTAAATTCTGAAATTTATCTATAAATATTTATATATTGATATAATGCTATTTTCAATAGAAAAACCCTTTCACAAAAGGTCTTATGTCAATGCCACATATGACTTCCTCAAATCGATCCATTAATTTACTTCTGAAACAATGATAAAATAAAAATAATAAATTCTATAAAAATCCAAAAATTAGTTAAAATAGTATTTATAATGTTAAACCTTGCACAACATAAAGTTTAGTATGGATTCATGGATTTTTGACACTTTTGGACACAAGGAAAATAGAATTTTTCGGAGTTCGATGACACGATAAATGTCATGAATTTTTAAAAATAGCAAACGGATGCAAAATCTAACTTTCAGATATGCGTTGGAAAGGTATCGACGTCTAGATTCTGAATAAAAATATTTAAAGGATATAAACTGAACTTAGATAGGCGAAAAATGGCCTGCAACAGAATTTATCAGTTCTGGATACCCTGTCGTAGAATCAACGCCACGGGCAAACCGCTTGGAACTAGGGGATCCGGCGAACAGAGGTTGGACTAGACACATAAAGGTAACTCTCAGATTTGTTTTGAAGAGAAAAAGATGAGAAAAAGTGGGTAAAACCTCATCTACAATTCGACTAACCTGCTGTGACATTTCAGACTTTGATTCGACGGAGTTTCGGCCCAAGTAGCACGTCGTGCACCTCTCTAACGGCCGCAAGGTTGCTCCTATAGTTGCTAGGGTGGAAGAGAAAGTTGAGAGAGACGTCCAAGTGGTGGTGGTTGGCATAAAAATCGAGGAGAAATTATATTTTGTGAAGAAAGGGGGGTCGGCTAGGGTTTCGGGTTTGGAGTGGTGGCCGCTAGGTTTGGGGGGATTTGTGGTGTAGTGGGTGGTTATGAGAGAGGGAGATGGTTAGGGTTTGATAGGTATATATATATAGTGCATGGGCTTTGGTTTGATCTAATTTGGATAAGATTTGGTTCTCCAAATCATACTATTATTAATAGGTTTCCTATTTTGGTTATATGTTTGACCAAGCCAAATATATAAGGGAATACTGCATATGGCTGCAATTAAACCTCTAAAATTCTCTTAAATATATATATACTTGGTTTTGGTACTCCTAATTAGGCTCTAACTAGTAGGGTTGACTAGGTTAGGGTCCGAGTAGCATTACTAGTCAAATTGGACCCGAAAAATTAATTTCATGAGTCTCATGTGCCATTTGCAAATAAGTAGCACATGGAAACTCGATTGGATGGTGCAGCCTAGGCATATGAATTATAGACTCAACATGGGTCAAAACCATATATTGGGTCATACGGTTTCGATCTATGTCAAGTCCCAAAAGCAAATTGGAAATTGGCTTAAAATTACGTCAATGGCTCAAATTGGCCTAAGTTGGCCCGAAATTGCGCAAAGTCAAAGGAATGTTGAAAAGAAAAATTGGATGGGACATGATATATCAAAGTCAAGGTGGACGAGTCTAGAATTGAAATATGGAACTGGATTTGAGAAAACAATATTTGTTGTGCTTCCAAAAATCAAAGCTACGGTAAACTACTAACATAGTCATCATTAACTTTAATAATTTAAAATATCCATATAAAATAATTAAAAATAAAATCCAAAAATCAGGGGGCTTACAATATCCTTAGGTAGGCAGAGAGCTCCGTTATCAGAGGATGGCTCCGGACCATCGTCTGATCCGAGCACTCTATTGTACCATACAGTCGCATGTCCGGGTGGCAGTACACCTGGGACGAGCAGTTCCAGGCTTACTGATACTCCTTCCCCTAGTCTTTCTACCGCTGACGGCAGCATGGAGGTTGGGGAGCAGGTTGTCACGCCCCGATTCCATAGAATCGATAGTCGTCCCCCGGACGTGATGCCGTACGAACCTAAGTTGCGATCGCACAAGACATAGTCATAAGGTCATCCGAAACACAACATCAAGTTAGAGTACGCAAAAAAATTGATTGACACATTGAAATGGAAGTAGACTTTTTCATTGATAATAAAACTTTATTTACATTGACTTCATTACATTCATTGCCGCGCGGGCTACAACATGACTCGACTTACAAAACGAACGCCGATGAGATAGTCGTTCCATACATTACATCCCTTTTTACAAGAAAAATATAATACTTTCCACCTGCTATCGAGGCGAGGCGAGTCGTCATCTTCTTTTGGACTGAGTGTGGGGGTCTTCTTTAAAAGGAATCCAGAAAACAAGCCTTCACAAGCGGACGAGGCTTCAAAAGTGTCCACGCCGCCTTGAGATTTAAGTAGCACGCCCTTCGGGATTCGGGGTACCTGCGTAGAGAGCGAGGATCAGTACACTACACTTTTGTACTGGTGCGTGGCAAATTTAAGTTCCAAGCTCCCATTTGGTTGAAGAGTTTATATGACTTAGTTCATGAATGTTTCTAACCATCCTAATGAATTTCAAACGAGCAATGACAAGCATAATGTAATTTACGTCGAAACTTACCCCAGGCGGACCGTGCCGTGCCTTTTGAAACTTATCATGTTCTTCCCTGTCAATTGTTATCATTTACATTCCAAGTACAACATTACGTGTGTTTGGTCACTGACATCACAAGCCATCCTGGACTATAGCTTTGTTAGCCGGGGCCCTTGCAGCGCAAGTAGCGAGCCCCGCTGCAAGTTCCTGCTTAACCCGTGCTATCATCCAGCACAGCTATACCGTGTTTCCTCCTAGGCCGAGTCGGTCCCGTGGCCCCGGGTAGTCGCTCGAGGAAACTCTCTCCTTGTCGACAAGTTGTCCAATGACCGAGTTAAGACAACATTTAGTTATTAAGGCCTAGTCTACTTTCTCTTTGAAACTTGATCATTTTACCATGTCCGTGCCCTTGCTTTCATTCTTTCATCCGCAACAACACTATCGATTTACTAAAGAAGGGGGTCGAGAAGAGAAGGGTCAGCCACTCACCTTGAGTTTACTTCGGCGAGAGAACTTGTTGGTTGCGCTAGACGTCGCCTACGCGATTACCTGAAATCGCACAAGCAACCGATTAGAATACTACATTATTCAAGGAGTTCGATAGGAAATACGAGTCTGAAATGCAAGCCATGAAAACCATCGAAAACATTCACGAAAACGCATTCAGAAAACAAAGCCAAAACCAACGCAAGCGGAGTGAAAAGCAGAGCAACGGTAGGTCTCTCCCGACTCAGCCGTAAAGTCAATCCTCGAGGTGCAGCCCGCTGAATATGGGACTTGGTTCCGAAGAAGACATTCCATAACGAGGAATGAATCTTAATTCAACCGTTCCCGTTCGATCGACTCGGTCGATCCCGATCTATCGGTCCCGACCGAAGCGATAGCGACAGTGTTCCTTTCTCGCGCACCCTGTGGACAGAGTATGGAGCATGATGTAGGGACGGGGCACTACACCATAACCAACTAAAAAAAGTTTTGTCCTCGAAACTTAAAATAGAATCTACCTCTACGATAACAATGAAGGGAACTTTTCCTTCATTTCTGACTCAAGCTCCCATGTCGACTCTTCGACCGAATGGTTCCTCCAGAGGACGTGGACGAGGGGAATAGCACGGTTGCAGAGAAGTTTATCCTTGCGCTCCAAGATTTGCACCGGCTCTTCGATATATGACAAGTCCGCCTTCAGGTCCAGCTTACCCAAATCTACCACATGGCTCGGATCATGCACGTACTTCCGCAATTGTGATACGTGAAAGACGTCATGTACCTCTGACAACGCAGGCAGCAAAGCAATTTGGTAAGCTACCAGGGCGACTCGCTTCAATATTTCAAACGGGCCAACAAATCTTGGGCTCAATTTCCTCTTCGTACCGAACCTGGGAACTCTCCGCATGGGCATGACTTTCAAGAATACATGGTCGCCTTCCGAGAACTCGAGGGGGCGTCGGTGCGTGTCGGCATAGCTCTTTTGTCGACTTTGTGCTATCTTCAATCTCTCCCGTATTAACTTGACCTTCTGCACGGTCTGCTCCACCACCTCCGGACCAAGTATCTGCCGTTCTCCGACTTCATCCCAACAAATGGGCGATCTACACTTCCGGTCGTACAAAGCTTGATACGGTGCCATTTGGATGCTGGACTGATAGCTGTTGTTGTATGCAAACTCTACCAGCGGTAGATGGACGTCCTAACTTGACATCAAGTCGATCGCACAGAGTCGTAATATGTCTTCGAGGATTTGGTTCACCCGCTCTGTTTGGCCGTCAGTCTGAGGATGATAAGCTGAGCTAAAATTCAACTTGGTCCCCAACGCTGAATGTAGACTACTCCAAAAGCGTGCTACGAACCGTCCATCCCGATCAGAGATGATAGAAACTGGGACCCCGTACAGTCGAACTATTTCATCAAGGTATATCTGAGCAAGGCGGTCAACGCTCAAAGTAACTTTGATGGCGATAAAGTGTACTGACTTGGTTAGTCGATCGACGATGACCCAGACGGCGTCGTTTCCCCGCGGCATCCTCGGCAAGCCAACAACGAAGTCCATAGTGATGTGATCCCATTTCCACTCTGGAATGGCGAGGTTCTGTATCTCCCCGCCCGGTCGCTGGTGCTTGGCTTTGACTTGCTGACAGGCCATACATTTTGACACAAAGAGCGCCACATCCATATTCCTGTCGTGCCACCAAAATACAACGCGGAGGTCCTTATACATCTTGGTGCTGCCAGGATGCAAGGAATATTATGCATAGTGCGCCTCCGTCATTATCTCCTTTCTAAGTTCTACGTCGTTCGGTACGCGTAACCGTCCCTTCATGCGCAACACTCCCGAATCATCCTCTGCAAAGTCGGACGCTTTTTCTGTCGATATCAGCTTCTGTATCTTCTCCAGGTATGGGTCGTCCTTCTGTGCAGACTTGATCCTCTCCAGTAGGCTTGGTTCCACCCGCAGTTGCTCCAGTTTTACATCTCTGAAACGAACTCGGAGTTCGATGCCCATTCCTTCCAAGTCACGCAGCAGTCGGTCGTTGATGCATAACGAAGCTAAGTACTTCCGGCTCAGCACATTCGCTACCACATTTCCCTTGCCCGACGTATAGTCGATTGACAAGTCATAGTCTTTAATCAGCTCGAGCCATCGCCTCTGCCGCAAATTCAATTCTTTCTGGGTGAAGAGATACTTAAGGCTTTTCTGGTCCGTATAAATCCTGCACGCCACGCCATAGAGATAGTGACGCCACAGCTTTAACGCAAACACAATCGCCGCTAATTCTAGGTCGTACGCGGGGTAGTTTTTCTCGTGCGGCTTCAACTGCCGGAAAGCAAAAGATATCACCTTATCCTGCTGCATGAGCACACACCCTAAGCCCTGTCCAGAAGCATCGCTGAAGATTTGAAATCCCTCCATCCCTTCAGGAAGAGCAAGTATCGGGGCCAAAACGAGCCGTTGTTTGAGCTCCTGGAATGAAGCTTCACAGTCGTCTGACCACTTGAATGCGACTCCTTTCTGGGTGAGGCAAGTCAACAGCGATGCAATCTTCGTGAAGTCCTTCACGAAGCGTCGATAGTATCCCGCCAAGCCTAGGAAGCTTCGAATTTTGCTGACTGATACGGGCCGTTTCCAATCAGCAACTGCTTCGACTTTCTTCGGATCAACTGCGATGCCCGTGGCGGAGATGATGTGCCAAAGAAATAAGATGCTATTTAGCTAGAATTCGTACTTGCTCATCTTCGCGTACAACTGATTCTCTCGAAGGGTTTGGAGTATCGTCCGCAGATGCTCTGCATGTTGTGCTCGATCCTTCGAGTAGACGAGGATGTCGTCGATGAAGACTACTACGAACTTGTCAATGAACGGACGGAATACCCGATTCATTAGATTCATGAAGACGGCAGGGGCGTTCGTCAGACCGAACGGCATTACCAAGAACTCGTAGTGGCCATAGCGAGTGCGGAAGGCAGACTTCGGCACGTCATCTGGCTTGACTTTGAGTTGGTGATAACCCGATCGCAGATCAATCTTCGAAAATATTGTTGCACCTTGGAGCTGGTCGAACAAGTCGTCGATGCGGGGCAGGGGGTATTTGTTACGAACGGTAGCTTTATTCAATTCCCGATAGTCGATGCAGAGCCGCATCGATCCATCCTTCTTCTTCACGAATAGCATGGGCGCACCCCACGGTAAGGCACTCGGACGGATAAACCCTCTGTCGAGTAATTCTTGTAGTTGTGCCTTTAGTTCCTTCAGTTCTGCAGGGGCCATTCTGTACGGAGCCTTCGAGATTGGCCGGTTGTCGGAGAATGTGTTGATGGTGAACTCTATTTCTCGATCGGGCGGCATGCCGTGTAGCTCATCCGAAAACACGTCTGGGAATTCTGCCACAACGTCGGTCTGACCCGCATTTGTACCATCCTGTCGCATGTCTCGAACGAAAGCTAGATAGCCTTCGCACCCGGAATGCAGCATCCGTCGAGCAGATATTGCGAAGATCACCATGCAGGTCGGCGATGCCTCACCACACGAGTAGCAGAATTCAGGCACTCCAGGTATGCGGAATGTGACCTTCTTTTCAGCACAGTCTATGGTTGTGTTGCACGGCCCGAGCCAATCCATTCCCAGAATGATGTCAAAGTCCTTCATGTCTAGAACTATCACATCCAGACTGATCTTTTGACCGCCGATACAGATAATCCCGCCGACGCAGGCTAAGTTTATGAGAAATTGTGTGCCCGAAGGTGTGCTTACGCTAAGGTCGAGATCTAAAGATATTACAGAAAATTTGTGCTCGGCGGCAAAGTCCGCTGATATAAAACTATGCGAAGCGCCTGAATCAAATAACACACGAGCAGGCACATTATTGAATTTTAGTATACCTGACACTACTGTATCTGATGCCAGTGCTTCATCTCGAGTCATGGCGTAGACGCGGCCCTGAGTGTTGGGGCGACGGTCTCGGCCATTTTGCGGTGCGGTTTGAGTGGACGGAGGAGGTCGAGGCGCCTGTCCTCGATTCTCTTGACGGTGTTGTTGTGGCGGGGCGTTACGATTCCATTTTTGGGAGCAATCTCGTACTTGGTGGTTCCTTGCTCCGCAGTTGAAGCATCCTCCTTCGAGGCCATGACAATCATTGGCATGGTGATCGAAGTTTTGACATTTGGCACAAGGAAATGGTGGGGTTCGTCCCTGGTTGTCGCCATGGTTTGGACGCTTTGATGTATAATTGTTGTCTCCCGTATAGCTAGGACGTTTGTGATTGGAGTGGCGCACAACGTCGTCAGCACCGGAAGGATGCAGGTTCTCAAGGCGGAGAGCGTGATTCAGAGCCTCGCCCATGGTCTTGGACTCCGGGACCCCGACATGCGCACTGATAGAGTGTCGCAGACCCACTTCGAACCGTCGCACACGGCACTCTTCAGTAGGCAGAAACTGACTAGCAAACTTAGACAACTTGATGAATTCTGCGACATACTGTTCCATTGTCCGGCTCTTTTGCTTCAACTGTATGAATTCATTTTTCTTTGCTTGACGAACGGCAGACGGAAGGTACTGGACTTCAAAAGCTTTGCGGAACGTGGCCCAAGAGATCGGCACGGTAGTGTTGTCCGGTCGGATCGCTCGCTTGCGCACGGCCCACCAGTCGTACGCGTTCAACCGTAGTTGAAGTTGTGCGCTGGCGACTTGCTTCGACTCTTCAATGTCGAGAAGCTCGAAGTGATCTTTCAGCTCTTTCAACCAGTCGATCGCTATGGAAGGGCCTTCGGTACCGCTGAAGGAAGTACAGCACACCTTCTTGAATTCTGACACTTCAAAGTTATACTTTTTTGGTACCGCTGGTTGACGCTCGGGCCCCTCCGTATCGACTTCAATGGGTTGGATCGTCGGCACGGTGACGGTAGGCGCAGTCGCAGAATTCCCGTTGGCCGCCATTGTCTCGACGATCTGCTGCAGGGTATCCAGTTGCTTTTGTTGAAGTTTGGCATGTGCATCGAAACGAGCTTCGAAGCGAGCTTTGAATTAGGCCTGTCGTTCCTCTGTCTGTTGATGTCGGTTCTCGGACTGGTTCCGCTGTACCTCCATCATGCGCAGCATCCTTTCGGTGGTATCGTTGGAAGGTTCGGCCCGCGAACGATGCGAACTACTAGAGCCACTAGAAGCGCTCTGTTCTTGCTCGGCCGTAGGTTCCGTCTCTTCTGCTATACGAAGGCAAACGCATCAGTCACAAATTATTACGGACTCATTGTATGGAACAACTTATCTCATCGATGCGAGGTCAAAGGATGTAAAGCCGTGCTCTGATACCATTATGTCATGCCCCGATTTCGTAGAATCGATAGTCGTCCCCCGGGCGTGTTGCCGTGCGAACCTAAGTTGCGATCGCATAAGGCATAGTCATAAGGTCATCCGAAACACAACATCAAGTTAGAGTACGCAAAGAAATTAATTGACACATTGAAATGGAAGTAGACTTTTTTATTGATAATAAAACTTCATTTACATTGACTTCATTACATTTATTGCCGCGTGGGCTACAACATGACTCGACTTACAAAACGAACGCCGATGAGATAGTCGTTCCATACATTACATCCCTTTTTACAAGCAAAACATAACACTTTCCACCAGCTATCGAGGCGAGGCGAGTCGTCATCTTCTTTTGGACTCAGTGCGGGGTCTTCTTCAAAAGGAATCCAGAAAACAAGCCTTCACAAGCGAACGAGGCTTCAAAAGTGTCCACGTCGCCTTGAGATTTAAGTGGCACGCCCTTCGGGATTCGGGGTACCTGCGTGGAGAGCGAGGATCAGTACATTACACTTTGTACTGGTGCATGGCAAATTTAAGTTCCAAGCTCTCATTTGGTTGAAGAGTTTATATGACTTAGTTCATGAATGTTTCTAACCATCCTAATGAATTTCAAACGAGCAATGACAAGCATAATGTAATTTACGTCGGAACTTACCCCCGGCGGACCGCGCTGCACCTTTTGAAACTTACCATGTTCTTCCCTGTCAATTGTTATCATTTATATTCCAAATGCAATATTACGTGTGTTTGGTCACTGATATCACAAGCCATCCTGGACTATAGCTTTGTTAGCCGGGGCCCTTACAGCGCAAGTAGCGAGCCCCGCTGCAAGTCCTCGCTTAACCCGTGCTATCATCCAGCATAGCTATACCGTGTTTCCTCCTAGGCCGAGTCGGTCCCGTGGCCCCAGGTAGTCGTTCGAGGAAACTCTCTCCTTGTCGACAAGTTGTCCAATGACCGAGATAAGACACATTTAGTTATTAAGGCCTAGCCTACTTTCTCTTTGAAACTTGATCATTTTACCGTGTCCGTGCCCTTGCTTTCATTCTTTCATCCGCAACAACACTACCGATTTACTTAAGAAGGGGGTCGAAAAGAGAAGGGTCAGCCACTCACCTTGAGTTTACTTCGGCGAGAGAACTTGTTGGTCGCGCTAGACGTCGCCTACTCGATTACCTGAAATCGCACAAGCAACCGATTAGAACACTGCATTATTCAAGGAGTTCGATAAGAAATACGAGTCCGAAATGCAAACCATGAAAATAATCGAAAACATTCACGAAAATGCATTCAGAAAACAAAGCCAAAACTAACGCAAGCGGCGTGAAAAGCAGAGCAACGGGAGGTCTCTCCCGACTCAGCCGCAGAGTCAATCCTCGAGGCGCAGCCCGCTGAATATGGGACTTGGTTCCGAAGAAGATATTCCATAACGAGGAATGGATCTTAATTCAACCGTTCCAGTTTGATCGACTCGGTCGATCCCGACCTATCGGTCCCAACCGAATCGATAGCGACTGTGTTCCTTTCTCGCGCATCCCGTGGACAGAGTACGGGGCACGATGTAGGGACGGGGCACTACATAGGTGGAGGAGGTAGACCCTACTCCCGCCCGTGCGGATCCATACCAGAGCGACCCTCCATGCGCACCTCAGGACGAGACGAGAATGGAGATTTGGGCCGACGGTCCTACGAAGTAAGTTAAATGAATATATATATATATATATATATATATATATATATATATATATATATATATATATATATATATATATATATATATATATATATATATATATATATATATATATATATATTTATGAATATAATTATCGTTGTATACAGATATTGTCCCTCGTCGGTACAGAGAGCGTTGGGCTCCTTTCTGAGGTCCAACTATGGGGGTCCGTGGATCAACTACTCGGATGCCTCGGAAGAGAGGAAGGCATTCTGGTTTGCCCACTTCAAGGTAATTAAAGATAGTTAATTTAGTAGGATTAATATAATTTTAAGTATTTTTTTAGAACTTATTATTGTAATCCTTGTAGAGGACCTATTTTTATCCACCACACCGAGCCGAGCAGATTGAGAGGCAGTTTCCTGTCGTCGTCGCCAAGTTGATCTGTGATGCAATTGACGATCAAAAAGCTCATCAGCGCTCCGGAAAGCCGAATGCTGGTTGGATCACGCCTGAACAGTGGACCGCGATGAGGGATCGATTTGAGGAGCCCCGGTACAGAGAGCGGTCGGAGAAGGCAAAGGCGGCTAAGACGAGGGCCGGAAAGTGGTGTTGTGGATTGATTCCTATGACGGAGCATTTCTGTCGTCTGGTATGTAATTTATTACAATATATAAGATTTTATTGATAGTAGAAGTATAATTTTCTATTTTAATAAATAATAAAATATAACAAACATGCAGTTACAGAGGGGTGAGGACGCAAACATCGAAAGGACGGGAAGCTCATCGACGAGCGGGCTACTCAGAGCTATGTAAGTACTAATTTAGTTTCGTTAATTTTAACATAACTTGAAGAATATACAGATAACCATATAGTTAATAATAATTAAATACTTTAGACGTTTATTAGGATAATTTAGGTAAGTACTAATTTATAGAGATGCACAATTTTCTAGGATAAGTTTATTAGGCTACGTGAGCGTGCGAGTGCTAGTACACCTGCAGAGGGAGGGGTTGGTACATCGCAGCCCTCTCCGCCTCAGTCGGAGGACGAGCTCTAGAAGACCACCGTTGGTGGACTTCATAGGGGTACGTACTACGGTACGGGGTCCCACGACGTATTTGTTGTGACGCAGGCATCCAGGGCTCCCTCTGCCAATGCGCATTCACAGCCCTCACAGGCCGAGTCGACACGAGTTGATGATACCATTTTCCGCCAGATTGCTGAGCTGCGCGACGATATGCTGAGGAGGATTTTTGAGCAGCCAGGGTCTCAGGCGCAAGGGGACGCTGCGTCAGTCACTGCACGCTTTGACAAGCTCGAGTGCACCGTGAAGGACGTACAGGGGACGCAGGAGTCCATTCATGGCACCGTTACTAGGATAGCGGCTTGCATGGAGCAATGCAGCGCCAGACTACTAGCCCTAGAGAAGACACGGACGCACCCATCTCCAGCTGTTACACTGCCTCCTTCTCCAGCAGTTACATCCTTCTACAGCGGTTACATTGCCTTCTCCTTCATCGTCAACGGTGGTTCTTACACCGGAGTAGTATGCTTACCTTCTTTCCAGGAGTGGTGATGCTCCTCCTGATCAGCCGTAGTCGACATATATATTGTTGTGTGATGGCCTATTGTTGGGTCTTTTATGTGTTTCTACATACATTGTTATTACGTTTCATATTGTTTGACACTGTTGTTGAAATTTTTTTCAAATATCTGTGTAGAGTGATGTGATTGTATTTCATATGTGTTCGTGATTGTGTTTCATATGTGTTTCATATTGTTTGATACTTTGTGTTCGTGATGCTCCTCCTGATCAGCCGATGTTGAGTGTTCCACCGAAGGGGTCGACGAACCCTGGAAAATGCTACTGTAGGTGCTGCTGTAGGTGCTATTGCAAATGCTGCTGTATGTGCTGCTGCAAATGTTGGCAATACTGTATTTTTTTAAATTATTTGCCAAATTTAGCGACGTCCAGCGACGAAAAGAAACGTCGCTAATTAAGTATCGGAACGTCGCTAAATATGTGTCACCACGTCGCTGATCGTCGCTAAACGTCGCTACCTTGCTAACTGGCATTTAGCTAAAGACGTCGCCAAAACATCGCTATGTGTCGGTAATATAGCGACGTAGCAACGTCGCTAATGTCCTAACATGCCAGGTCAGCATGTATGTAATGAACGTCACAAAAATGTCGCTAGGTGACGTCGGTAAATGCAGTCGATGTACGTCGCTAGTAGTCGCTAAATTAGCGACGCGTCTTCGTCGCTAATTTTCGTCGCAATAGCGACGTATTGTGACGTTTTGGTTTTTAGCGACTAGATAAACCGCGACTAAGACGAAATGTCGCTAATTACGTCGTCAAATGGATTTAGCGACGTATCCGCCCGATTTAGCGACGTCCTCCGGCGTCGCTGATTGGACAGATTTTGGTAGTGTATGGTGTCTAGGTTAAGAGACTCGCATTGAGATATTGATTGTCTGAGTCGTGGATACGACTTGTACATTTCCTGGGACGGAGAAGACAATCAGTTGGCGTATGGACAGCCAGTTACATTATTTTAGCCTCAGTGGATACCCGATTATGGGCATGGATACCCGATTATGGGCCATACATTCACTAGGGTATATATCCGGCTGCGGCCACTAGCTGCGCGCTAGGTACGGTCGGGAGGTATACTAGTGCTTGTATGTATACATCGGCTCGTGATCCGACATCGACCCGTGATTCGATGCAAATCCCTTATTCACCTACCCATATGCTCAAAGGTTGTCTTCAACATGCATTCACATAGATTGGTTAGTTCACGTACCTATGTCGGACCGTATCATGGGGCAGTGTCTTATCATGGACCGGTTTGCCATCCACTGATCAGGATTTGTCAGAGATATGGTTTACTGAGTGATGACTGGATATTGGACCATGTTATGATTCAGGTTGTTCATTTATATTCAGTTCACACTATGGCATGTATATTTGTATCTTGTTACGTCCCTCTGAGGACCTGGTGATCTCTTCAGGTATTCGTTGAGCAGTTAGTACAGAGTAGCTGGACAGGTGTTGTGTAATGCACAAAGGTCTCAGGTATATATTTACATACGTGTTCTTGGTATTTTCTTTTACTCTTTCCTGCATATATTTCACCTGTATTTGTTTCATGCTGCTATATAGCCTATTATTACCAAGCTTATTTCTTTCTCGAGCTTGTTCGAACATATATATTACTGGGTGGCCAACTTTAGTATATTATGTTCATTCTTGTTATTCGTTTCGTTACTGAGGATTGAGATATAGATGATCAGTTACTCTTAGTTACCCTTACATTAGAGTACGTCCAGGGATAAGTCCATTAAATTGAAAACTTATCCTTGATCGTATTAGCTGGTATGTTCACGCTCAAGTTCTTATATATTTTAGAACTGGGACATGACAGCGGAGGTGCGCTGGGCAGTGCGCGGGGTGCACGCAAGCGGGAACAGAAGCATGCAAAATAAGCAATTTATTTGTCATTTGTGGACCTGAACAGAGTTTTCCCTTTTTGTCCCTCTATTCTCACCGCAAAGCACCACATCCCATTTCTCTCTCTCTCTCTCTCTCTCTCTCTCTCGAGTCTCTTCTTCTTCTTGTCCTCCTCAAACCCTAATCCCCCATTAGTCAACTCCACTCCACGACCGAAACAAAATGGATCCAAACCCGAATCCGCTAACCATCATCCCCATCCTCCTCCTACTAACCCCAACCCTAGCCTCCCCGTCCCCGTCCCCGTCCCCGTCCGACCTCCTCTCCGAGCTCGAAACCCTCCGCTCCAGCTCCGACTCCGGCGTGATCCACCTCGACGACCGCTCCGTCGCCCACTTCATCACCTCCGCCCCGACCCCTCGCCCCTACGCCCTCCTCGTCTTCTTCGACGCCGCCCAGCTCCGCTCCAAGCCGGACCTCCACCTCCCCGAGCTCCGCTCCGAGTTCGCCCTCCTCTCCCACTCCTTCCACACCCGCCACCCCTCGCCCGACTCCCCGCTCTTCTTCGCCGACCTAGAGTTCGGCGAGTCCCAGTCCTCCTTCTCCCTCTTCGGCGTCTCCTCCCTCCCCCACCTCCGCTTCATCGCTCCCGACGTCGCCTCCCTCCGCAACTCCGTCGCCATGGACCAGTCCGGCTTCGCCCGCCTCGCCGAGTCCATGGCCGAGTTCGTCGAGTCATCCACCGGCCTCCCCGTCGGCCCCATCCTCCGCCCTCCCCCAATCTCGGCCAAACAGATCGGGTTCCTCCTACTAACCCTCCTCGTCTCCGCTCCCTTCGTTATCAAGCGCGTCCTCCGCGGGGACACGCTCGTGCACGACGTGAGGCTCTGGATGGGCCTCTCCGTGTTCGTCTACTTCTTCAGTGTTTCCGGTACGATGCATAATATCATCAGGAAGATGCCTATGGTGCTTCCGGATAGGAACAGCCCCGGGAGGCTGGTTTTTTTCTACCAGGGCTCAGGGATGCAGCTCGGGGCGGAAGGGTTCGCGGTCGGGTTCCTGTACACGACGGTCGGGCTGCTGCTCGCGACGGTGACGCATGTTCTTGTGAGGGTGAGGAACAGGACGGTGCAGAACACTGTCATGGCTATGGCGATGGTGGTCGGGTACTGGGCGGTGGCAAAGGTGATCTATTTGGACAATTGGAAGACGGGGTATAGCATCCATGCGTTCTGGCCGAACAGGTGGAAATGAGGTCGGGATCTCGTTGCATGGTGATGATACTTTTGTCTCTTGATTTTTTTTTTTTCGTTAACTAGATTTCATTTTTGAACTGCATTTAGCGTTGATAGTAATGTTACGAGATTCTTGTTAGGTTTGTATGTTAGACGGGCTGTACGAGATACATTATTACTTTAAGTGGTACACGGTACAATAGAAGTAGTCATGGTAGGCAATGAGAGGTGATTTATCATCATTGCCATCAAAGCACTCTCCCGTCAGAATTGGGGCGGAGTATGGAGCATAAGCTAATAATCTAGGAAACATGATCACTCCAAAATGTGGGGCCGTATCGTGTTGGACATGTATCAGACACACACTGAACATAACCTGACATTCCAAAATACACTAGGACACGAGACATCGTTCCAGACTGAGGTTTATGAACTGTGGAACCACAAGACATTGTGTTTATGAACTGCTGGTGTTACCCAGTCCTTCTCTATAGTTTATTGTGAAGAATGGACATGAAACATTTAGGTTCCAGGGTTCAAAATGTTCGTTACAACATTTGTTGGAAATTTTGTGAACATAGTTGGTGATGTTGGCTCTTTTGATTCGAGAAGTTGTGCTCCAAAAGATTTAGATTGTGTCAAGTTTAAAATGGTGACGGTAGTGATGGAGGATTGAAGTATGTTGTATTTTCTTTTCTTCAAGGGTAGGGGAAGGCAGTTTAGAAGGTTTATATCAAGGTTCAAAAGCTCGGTATTTGTATCAATATCAAACATTGTATTAGTATCAGAGTATTGGCAATTTTGGTACTGTCAGTGTTTCAGATCAGTGTGTCGTACATGGTATTGGGTGTGCAAACCTAAAAACTTTTCAAATTTGTTTGCAAGTATAAAAGCAAAATGTTATAAATTAGGGAGGTTTTATGCAATGTTTATGTAGTTTGATGCCAGTTTAGATAAAATAATGGTCAATTTTACTGAAAACACAATGCTATTCATTTACTTGCACTATCTATAGTATGAATTTCTCATTTTACTTCGAATAGTTCCCAAGTCAGCCAAAATTTGATGAACTATGAATACATTTATTACAGACTTCTTACATTGAAAATTTAACATTTCTTTAGTTGTTGCTATTACACAAAAGTATACAATTCACTTCCATCTTATCTGATTACCCAGCGTTTCATTACATATTGAGAAACGAAGTTGTGTAAAAGCAGTGAGCACTATATTTATGGTGCCTAATCATTTACAAAGTAATCAACTTGCGTTGCCTACACATTGAGAAACCAAGAAAGTTTTGCGATAGGATGGAACTCAGCCAGTTAGGGCTTCAAGCTAGGAAGCAGGACACCCCATAAATGTGGACTCTGTCGGGTCGGCGTGTCGGGCACGTACTCTAGAGTCTAGACAACCTGGACGATCCAAAATACATTAGGACATACCAAAATACTCATTAGTTTGTAGTATCGGCCGATACCAATACGGTTTGGCATGTCCCGATTCGATATTGACCGATATCCGATATTGACCGATACCGACATTGGGGGTCTCTTTTTCGGTCAAGTCGGCAAAGAAAATTGAACGAAAAAGACCAATCGGCAAGAGTGTAATAATAAGGTTGTAAAAGAAGAAAAGTTATCTATCGCATGTAAACCAATCGGCAAGGGTGACTACTATTCATTCAATTTCAAAACTACTAAAAAACAACACTAGAAATACTTAAAAATTTAAAATTGTGCCTTAACGGATAAATATTAAAATATGTTTTCTAAAATGTTAATAATTATTTGTTTTTCGATACAAAAAATCCGATACTCCAATCCGAAACCGCCGGTAATGCCAATACCGCTGATCCCGATACTCATAGGAATGGTCCGATATCGATTCCGATAAATGTCAAGGGGACACACTACCTGAGAGATTCATCTAATGGTAGTTCTCCCCGGATCAGGAAGACAGGAACAATCTTGTCTCAAGTACTTTATCTGGATGCTATATAATCACATGCATTAGTAAACTTGTGAATATGATAACAAGAGAGATGTAAAACAGAAGACAAGGTCGGAGGATCATTGTACAGATGTTTTAGAGATGAAGACACTGCATTATTAGGAAGTTATGGTACAATCTCGATCAAGGTGTTTTGGTGGGCCTTTTGTTTATTATTCAACTATAGTTCTTAATGTGCAAGCTTCAATATTTTCATGGAAGTTGGTTGAGGGAAGTATCGCTTGAAATATTTGAAGGACTATGAGGTGCAAAATAGGAAGTTGGCAAGAAACAATAGGTGGAAGACGCAAAAGATTTTGGCTTATCTTGGAGGTTGAACCATTGAAACTCATTGAAAATGCAAGTTAGCCCCTACACAATTACTCCCATCAGACTCGGAAGTCATACCACAATACATTACATTGACTTCTTTTTACATGGTGAATTTCCAAGATCACTCTAACTTAGTTGTTACGTGCAAATCTTGTGGCAACTTAATTGACACACTTCTCTTATTTGTCTAATTATTGTTCTCCATAGTAATGTGGTTGAAACATGGATTAATAACCAACATACATCGCATGTCCCATGCTATATATGTGTATATTGGTAATATTATCCTGTAATATATCCTATGGAAAGAATTATATTTGTCAATTGGCAACTTGGTCGTACATGCAAAGGGGTCAAAATGTGTTTCTTTTTTCTTGGTATTTATATGACAAGTTTCATGCCTATAAATTACTTTTTTTAGCAAGAATAGTCAACTTGGATCGAGGCCGTGACAAAGGATAGTTAATGTTACAGAGGGCTTGGCCCAAACAGCTTGAATGGAAGAAAAACATCGCCGACCCAGGATTTTGGGATAAAGGTTATTTGTTGTAGTCACAACTGATTTGAAATAATTGTCAGGCTCACACTCTGATTCTTGTACTTAGCTTAATGCCAAACAAAACATACATTTCACATTTGTAGAACTTCTAAAAGTCTTACATGGCAATTTCTTCCTACACAGTTCTTCTTCATCAACACGATTCAAATGTATCATGTGGTTGTTTAAGTTAACATTATTTTTCTCAAAAGTCATCATTTATTTGTATTTTGAATATTTTAGTTTACTCGGCAGTTGTTTCCTAATAGTGGTAGTTATATTACTATCTTCCTTAGTTCTCATATTTTTCACTTGGGAACTTATTATTTGTTTGATACCTGATTTGTCTTGACTTGTATTTTCAGGAGTTCCATGGTTGCTGCCTTGTTATTAAGTTTTAGTTTCAAACTTAAAACTGTAATGGAGCCTTATTCAGTGAAACTGGCCGGAAATCTATAATTTTGTTGGGAAAGACAAATTACAACTTTTTTCTTTAGCAGAGGTGACGACTATAACTTGGTTTGAATTAAGTGTTCCCTAATTTTTAAAGCTCCCTCGTCTTTTGGACAAAATGGATTGCCTGTTACGAAAATAGAGCAGCAAATTACTGCTTATCTGATCCATATATTGTGATGGTCGAACAAGTGAAGCTTGCGAATTATTTGATAATGGAGTGTTTTTCTTACTCCAAATTTTTTTGCTTGGCTCTTTAGTGGTTGCTTTGTACCATATTCCGCACACAACAGGTCAATGCTGATGATCCATTTCCAGTTTGCTTATGGTGATATATATTTTACGTTTCGTTAACTGGTTTCAGGGAAGGGTTTTCTGTGTCATTAAGGCCTCGTTTGGTTCGCGGAATGGAAGGGAAAGGAAATCAATTCCTTGTCATTTCCTTTCCTTTGGGAAACTTTAATTCCTATTGATTTTCCTTTCCGATGTTTGGCAATGACAAGGAATTTGGAAAGGAAAGTGAATACTTCAATGTGGGAAAGTGATTCCTTCCTTGGATGGATGGAATCACTTTCCTCCCTAATTTCCCTTCCATTGGGAATCAATTTCCTTTCCTCCCCAATTTCTTGGGCACCCAAACATAGGAAAGTAATCACTTTCCTTTCCCAACCGGGAGATTCCGCGAACCAAACGAGGTCTAAGTGTTATTATTTGTTCCATGTCTGCACAGTATGCTGCCTCTTGCCGATTTGATTCGAAGGTGTGGTTCGAGACGGGTCCCTCGAGGGCACCTGTTGGAACTTTGGACTGTACTGGTGGATTGATTTTTGATAATTATTCGATTAGGAGGATATAAACTGATGATGGTTTTCATGCTCCGAGTCCCAACTGTTATCAGGTTGATAGATGGTGTTTTTTGTCTGCAACATGTTTGTGATTTTGGAACAATCCCACTTGCAATGAGTCCTAATGGATGGATTTAAGTTCATTTGTTTAGTTTTTTAATCTTATTATCATTTATAGACTACATAAAGCCATAATAGATGCAATTTGAGTATCACATGTAGTTAGAGTGGTATTGTATTAGTCTCACAAAAACGTGTTTAAATGCTGAAGCTGTTTATTGGATGGAATTATATAATACAGAACAAAACTTGATTATATGGCCAAATGTGTGCAGTTCTTTACAGACAGTACTAGCTGGTTGATTACTTCGTGCTTAAAGCAACTACAAGAATGTTTGGACACAACTGTAAAGCCTTTATTGGATAGCATATTTTGTGGACATTAGGCCTTTTTCTTGTTAAGACTTTTAATGAATTCGAAAATTTATGAACATTGCTGCCCTGATACTGATGGATCCTCTGTATCCAACTGTAGATCTACCAAGGTGCTAAAACCATTCATAGTGGGAGTAGTTAAGTGTCATTATTTTACTCTTAAGGACTGCAATGGACTATTGTCCAAACTTGAAAAATGCTAGCAAGCTAATAGGCTCTACAAATTTGGAATGTGTTCTAGCTCGTGAACAATAACCCAACTGGACCACCAAGAGGAAAGAAAAGTAAACAAAATAAAGGAAAAATGGAGAAAAAAGGAGGTTAATTTGGAGTAAGAATTCGGTGTGTTATTTGGGATGTGCCAATATGAAAGGAACACTCAATAGTAATTTACACAATTTTTAAAAAATTTGGAATATGATATGAAGTGTCCCAGCTGTGGATGCTCTAAATAAACGCAAAATTGGGTAGCCCTAATTTCCTATCATACTCATCCGAAGATTTATAATGCACAATTTGTTTCTGGAGTATGATATACCGCATGTGCTGTTTTGATACCGAAGCGACCATCTTCAAACTAGATGGATCAAGCTCAGCTTATGTAGTTCTGTGCTGAAGAAAAACCATACTAGAGAATTGTAAGTCCACTGATTGGAGGCATGCTAAATTTTTTTTTATCAAATACTACACATTGGGAGTGTCATATAAATATTTTTCATAAAAAAAAAAAAAAAAACCCAAACAAACATAGACTTATGTCAAAACACAATGCATCCACATCAAGAACCCTTGTAGTAAACATGTTCCGCATATTAGTTTGGCCACAGTGAATTAAAATCCGCACCACCAAACATGGAAAAAGTCAGAAAAACATAAAGCTCAACATCGATAGAACTCATGTGTTCTTCGACCATATATCGTAACTTAAACATACGATAATATGTTAACAATGGTCGCCACCAAATGCAAATTCATATATCTTAACTTAATAGAATAATAGGTTAACAATGGCCGCCACCAAATGCCAATAGCAGCCAGCAGTCCAACACACAACAATGCAACATAATAGAAACTACAAGCCAGCTGTCCATCGACATTCAACATAATGGAAACTCACAAGTAGAGACTGCAATTTAAAGAAAGTACTAAAGACGAGAACAATTAACAGAAGCCATAGAAGTACATTGTTTATATAGCCAAGGAGACGGGCCATCAGAAGTTGTGGTCTCCTACAGCACCGCATAGCAAAGGTTCAAACATATATTCAACCAAACTGAGAAAAGAAATTACACAAAAATATAAGCTCAAACATGCATGATAGTAATAAAGCTAAACTTGCAGATGACGGCCCTCCACAGCAGTCTATAGCTTCAGTTCTTGGACACCAGTTACTTAGAAACCATGAATTTTGATGTGTTCCTTCTTCACAATGCCAGCCTGCTCAAAACGAAAGGTTTATTATCATTGGTCAAGAAAATTTAGTCAACAAAAGTTGATATAAGAAGAAACAGCAGCTACAATATAGTCACCTGAACAAGGAAGCTGGAAACATTCTTCCGCTGGTCACCCTGAAGTTGAATAACCTGCACATCACCAGATTAAACAACCAATCACAACAATGATCATAGAGCTACTCCTTTAGAATTTCTCATTGCTTAATTATGACACGATATTGTAGAGGGAATATCATATGACCATATGAAGGTCGAGCTCCCTCTTAAATGGAGGACTTTTAAAGATGCTGTACAAGTAGCAAAGAACAAGAAAACCTCTCGAAGAGGGTCAAGTCAACAAAACACCCCCCCACCCCACCCCACAGTTAAGAGAAATAAACATAAACCTCTATGCTACACACTTGTACCGACCATTCATGTCAATGGAGCTCAAGATTGTGACAAAACAGACCACCCCCCTAAAAAAGGACTACTACTGGTTCCAAATAGCACCAAGAGGTGCACTTATCAGGTATGAAATACCAAAAGACATTTCTCTTTGTCCATCCCACTTACAAGCTAAGGCATTAAAAGCATAGATGATCAATGAAACATAAGTCGCCCTAGAAGACCCCTACCACAGATAGAGGGAGGAAGAGTCGCATTTAAAGCCATACATTATAAGGAAGATAAATGATGCGATAGGATCTTATCCCCACCCCAGCCAATCACAACCCCGCAATTCCAACAAACTCATTTGAGTTATAAGCAACGGGTATAAAGGAATTACAATTCTCGAGACAATAGGTACCTGTCCTAGCTCTGAATCCTGGACGACGGTACCATTGCAACAGAACTCCTTCTTGAGATCCTTCAGGATTTTGTTGTAGCTAAATTCTTTTTTCAATCCTTGAACAGTAGTCAGACTCTTTCTGCCATTGCGCTGCTGTATGCGCACATGCACATACTCCTTTGTGCTACCCGCACCAGAGTCGTCAGCATTTGCCTCAGCAAAAGGATCTTCAGATTAACATCATAAAGTAAATGATGAGATTCATTCAAGTCAGAACTCTAGTATTTATCATTTTCTATGATAAAATAAAAACAGATACTGAAGTTTTATATAACATACCAAAGGCAGTGGGGATCTGAACGTCGAGATCAGACATGAACTCTTGAATATCAAGAATCAAAGCAACCGTACAGCTAGCTTTTAACTGATTACTATCACACTTTGCACGAGAGCTGAAAAGAGTCAGGAACATGCATGTTAGCAAATACTGAGTTAAAAATACAAGCATGCTTAGAGTTCGAAAAGAGGTAATATGTTTGGTGGGTTGGTTAGTGTGGATTGGAATTCGATTGATTGATGAATTCCTACAATGGAGAATCATGTTATTGCAATTTTATTCCAATGTCCAGTTCTTCCAATGAGTTTTGCCAGCTAGATTTATAGATACAAAAGCTTGCATAGCACAATCAGTTATACAATAGCTTGCATAGAACAAGAAATTTCATGAGCTTAGATAAATCCTAACCCAATATCACAATCAGTTATACTCGTTGTTATAAAAATCGCCCGCCCCCGATGCATGTCTAGGCGCCCACCTAGTACCCCATGCCCGACTATGCCCGTTTTGGGGTTCTGTGGACAACTGTCGAAATTTTTAGCATGACTTTTTTTTTAAACGCCTAGAACTATGCACCCGCCTAGGAGGGCTAGGCACCCGGTGGCGACTAGCGCCTAGCCACTTTTACAACCTTGCTTATACTACAACACATTCTTCAATAATTCTATCTAGGAAGAAAAGAAACCCTAATTAGAATAAGGCTAACTCTAATATTTCTCATGTCCTACAAAAAAAAAATTAGTGAAAAAAGCCAGATATATCAACAGAAGTTATTCTTCATGGCCAACGGAAGAAGTCGACAACAATTATACAAGAATTGAAGCTCCCGTCATGAAAGAATGGAGCTTTCATCATGAAATAGAAACCATAAACATACATAACACATAACAAAGCGAAACTCTACGTGAACACAAACGATCCAAATTCAAACCTACAGACCAAGAAGCTCCCATTAGCAAATAGGAAACCCTAACCCTAGATCAAACAATAAAGGGAGTAGGCAGAAAACCCCTAATTCAAACATGCACACAGCAAAAGCTCGAATCTTTCTTGAACAATTTGCAAGGCCTAATACAAAAGAAACTAAACCTAGATCTCAAATTACAAAGCAAAACTTCTGCAAGAACACAGCAACCCTACCGAAACAACCAAATCAAACCCTAATTAAAACTGAGCTTAAATTGGGACATTAAAAATAACAAGAATCGACTAGAAAATTATAAGAGGGTTTTGAGAATTTGCACCTGATCGAAGAAGAGAGTAGCTCAAAATTGGGACTTTTTCTTGTTCCTCTTTGCGTTGCTGTGCGTTCGCATATATAGATGGATATAGAGGTGGGGAGGGAGAAGCGGTGACCACACACGTCTCTTAAACGGGTCGCGCTGGATTTTACGTACTTACCCGTACCCTTTTTTCGGATCCGATAACAATGCGTAAGGATCCAAACCCATTTTGGGTAGTAGTACTGGAATTGCTATATACTTTTTTCTGCTAAAAATAAATAAATAAATAAAAGCCCTCTATAATGTTTTAAAACAAAATCCTAATATATAGCCCTAAAAGGAATCTGATAGCAATAGATTAAATTGTAAATCTGATAACCTTTTAATTCTTATAAGATTTAATATTTTATATTAGATTGGATTAGAACTAAAATTCTAGTTTTCTAAATTTGATTATATTATATTATATTTAAGTAAGAAATTTTAAATATTAGTGGTGTTGAAATGGACTAGTCCAATATATATATATATATATATATATATATATATATATATATATAACTTAAACATGTCATGTTGTTTGGCAATTAAAGAGTGAGGTTGTGCTCCAATAGGAGTTGGGGGACACTGGTTCAAAAAGGCATACAACGCAGTGTGCACGAAAAATTCCAAACGTTACGTCGAGTACTGTCAAAAGAAAAAATTTAGAAATGTTATTTATTTTCTTTAATAGAGATGAATGGAGGAAAATGATTCAAACAGATGGACCTAAAAAAGTGAGAGTTGTATGTTATGCGATAAATTTTACTTAAAAACCCATTTTTATTATTTACACATACTTTTTGGTTTACTAAAAAATGTTCAAACAATATTTATCAAAAAAATTATAGTTAATAAAACTTTGTTTAACCATCAAGGGGATGATCTAGTTAAGCCCGTCATTGGGTCACGTTGAGTTCGTCTGGTGTTAAAATCGAATTCAATGAACTAGATCCAGGTTCAAGTTTTACACCAAGAGCCTCTTTGTCCTTTGTTGGATCCAACATCAAGTCGGATAATGTTCAATTTTGTGAACATGACAAGCCTATGAGTTAAATTATTTAATTTGGGTACCCAAATTCTATACATAAAATGGTGCTACAACCAGTGGCGGATACAGGATTATAATCCACTCAGGAACACACAATCTAAGGGAGTTCGAAAGCAACGCTTCCCAATTTCTTTTTAAGATATAATAATATTATATTATATTAAATAGTACTATTTTTATATAATACAGTATTACATTTCACAATTGTTCTCTACGATTTTTTAAATTTTCACAACGTTTAAGTACAATATCATTTGTAATATTACTAAGCAACTCTTTTTCTATGAAGACAATCATTTAAAAATCTTATTTATGATTAATAAGTTGAGACTGAGGACATTTGATGGTATGATTTCTAAAAAATAATAATAAAAAAATACTAGGATTTCACTGGGCCAGTCCCCAATGCCGTCTATGTAGATCCGTCCATGGCTACAACTATGTTAATCCGATCCCGGACGAGTTTGATTCTTGTAAGATTATTTGTGAACAGAAATTCAAGTATATATATTACTATATTTCTACACACTACTTACGTGACATTGCATTTAACAATCAAATATCCCATCAAATATTTAATATAATATATAACAAGTAAAAAAAAATGTATAAATATTAATAATAATAAAAATGCATCCACCTTCTAACTTTCAAATATATCCAAAATAGTCTGCATCACCAATTACATTCAAGAGTTAAAAAAAAAAATTAAACAATTGCATCTGAATAGTTAACTTCTAACAAATATCTTTATTAAAAAAAATAAGCGTCAACAATTATGTATCAACAACAAACATTCAAGGCCACCAAGGTCATTCAGATTCAAGTCATATAGTAAATATACTACCTAATATAGACCAGTGCAACCTAAATCTTGGTCTAGATCGATTACAAAAATAGGTGAACTGAACCCAATCCAATAATACATACGAGTCCAAATATTTTACCAATTTATTGTTAAGTCAAGTTCGAACATTATTTTAGTTATTTCGGATCAAATTACGTGTCAGATCCCAATTTTCGTTATAAATTGGAGTCGTAGATTCAATAATAATAATACGAATAGAGAAGTGAGGAGATAGGGTGAGTTTGAATACCAATTAAATAATAAAAAAAAAATTATTTTATGGCTAGCTTAGTACTAGCTCACTACTAGCAAATCTAATGTGACGGAGAGAGATAACCATGTTTACAAGTTTAGCTGGTTAACATTAATATTAATATTAAAATTAAAATTAATATTAACATTAATATTAGAATTAACATTAAATTAAAATTAACATTAAAATTAATACTAAAATTAATATTAACTTCAAATTAACATGTGTTGGAGTGGGTGGGGTTCCCACCTATGTGCAGAATATCCCGGAGAGCGACGAGCGCCATCCGTGTGTCGGAGAAGCTTGGGGAGTGCATGAATTTTATTTTGGTACATATATGGTAAGGAAATATATGATTGGATTTTCATATTTACTTTTATTATATATTTATGATTGGACCCTTCATATAGTAGCTTTCCATATAATTGAGTTTCCAATTATGGTAAGCTAATTATGATTGGATTTCCTTTAAATATATGATTGATTTATATTGGAAGTTTCCATATATATTGGTCTTACATGTATGGGTTACCAAGGGCTTATAAAAGGGTGATGCATGCTAGTTGTAAAATCATCTCAAAACAAAGAGTGCTTTACAATCTTTGAGAGAGAGAGAGAGGATTAAGGACTATTGTGAAGGAGAGATTGCTTTGAATAATTTTTCGGCATCTCTTGTTCTTCGGAGTCCGCAATCAAAAAATTTCTTCTTTAAAGTGAGTTGTGGTGATTCGTGTTGGATCGGGAGGAGCTTGTAGAGGGTGTATTCTCTTTACTCCATTAGTGGAGGTTCTTCAGGGTTGGACTCCGATCGTCCCGTGGTTTTTTTCTGCAAGGGTTTTCCACGTCAAAAATCTTTGTGTCTGCGATTGTGTTTGACATTTTTGGTTTGTGTGCTTTTGCTCGGTTCTCTCGCAGGACTTTCTGGTTTGGGGGAACGGTTTTCGCGCTTCGTTCCCAACAGAGTGGTATCAAAGCTTTGGGTTCAAAGAAGTGTCAGGAGTTGACAGTCAAACCAGGAAGCAGAGATGGACGCGAAGCCGGTGCGCATGGTGAACCTGAACGGTACCAACTACCATTATTGGCGGAGCAAGATGAAGGATTTGCTTTTCGTCAAGAAGCTGCATCTTCCAGTATTTGCATCCGAGAAGTCCAGTGACAAATCCGATGAGGACTAGAACTTCGAGCATATACAGGTGTGCGGGTACATGCGGCAGTTCGTTGACGAGAACGTGTACAACCACGTTGCCAATATTGAGCATGCGAAGACGTCGTGGGAGAAGCTGGAATCTTTGCACGTGAAAAAGACCGGGGTAAACAAATTGTTCCTGATCCGGATGATTATGGGTCTGCGATACAAAGATGGTGCATCCATTACGGATCACTTGAGTGAGTTCCAGGGCATGGTGAACTAGCTATCCTCGATGGGAGTCAAGTTCGACGACGAGGTTCAAGGACTTTGGTTGCTATGTACATTGCCAAACTCGTGGGAGACCGTACGAGTATCTATGATCGCTTCTGCTCTGGAAGACGTGGTCAGTCTGGAGTTTGCCAAGAGTGGGGTACTGAATGAAGAGATGCGGAGACGTTCTCAGGGCACTTCATCCACATCCCATCACTCAGAGGCACTAGTTTCGGAGAGCCGCGGAAGGGGCAAAAGCAGGGGTCCAGGTGGTGGCAGAGACAAGAGCAGGAGGAAGTCCAAGGGTCGGTACGAGGACTCGGAGTGTTACCATTGTGGCAAGAAGGGCCACATCAAGCGGAACTGTTTCGCTTGGATGAGAGAGAAGAAGGGCGACAAGGGGAAGCAAGATGAGAACACTACAGCGGAGGCTTCGATACATGGAGGCGATGTGATCGTCGTAGGTGATGAGGTTATCACAAACCTCACCTGCGATGACAATTCTTGGCTGGTGGACTCAGGGGCTTCAGCACATGTATCTCATAACAGGACACTTTTTGCCACTTACACGACAGGCGACTGTGGAGTGTTGAAGATGGGCAATGGAGATGTGTCAAAGGCGGTTGCCGTTGGAGATGTACATTTGAGGACGAAGATGGGTGCAGTTCTTGTTCTCAAAGATGTTCGTCATGTCCCTGATATCCGTTTCAACCTGGTGTCGGTTGGAAGGTTGGATGATGAGGGATTCTTCAGTCTCTTCGGAAATAGTCAGTGGAAGCTTTCCAGAGGTTCGATGGTGATTGCCAGAGGAAGCAAGAAGTCCGGTCTCTACTATATGGAGGGGAGCGCACAGGGGACACAGGAGGTGAACGCAGTCAGTAATGCGTCTACCGAGTTGTGGCATAGGCGGCTCGGCCATATCAGCGAGAAGGGGATGAGCTACTTGGTGAACAGGAAGGTGATTCCAGGGCTCAAGTCTACAAAGTTGGAGAAGTGCACGCACTGCTTAGCTGGAAAGCAAAATAGGGTGTCTTTCCAAAGTCACACAAGTTCAAGGAAGCCGGCGTTGCTCGAGTTGATTCACTCGGATGTCTGCGGTCCTATGAAGGTAAAATCTATTGGTGGTGCTTCTTACTTTGTAACTTTTATTGATGACTGTTCCAGGAAGGTTTGGGTCTATGCCTTAAAGACCAAGGATCAGGTGATGCCTACTTTCAAAGAGTTTTAGGCCTCTGTTGAAAGAGAGACGGGCAAGAAGTTATTGTGTGTTCGGTCCGACAACGGCGGCGAATACATTGGTCCCTTTGATGCTTATTGCAGAGAGCAGGGGATACGACACCAGAAGACTCCACTCAAGACACCTCAGCTCAATGGTGTAGCGGAGCGCATGAACATGACACTGATGGAGAGGATGCAGTGTTTGCTGTCAGAAGCAAACTTGCCGGACAGTTATTGGGGTGAGGCTCTTCTCACAACTGCTTATGTTATTAATTTATCTCCTAGTGCTCCTTTGCAGGGTGATGTGCCTGACAAAGTATGGTACGACAAAGAGCCGTCATACAATCACCTGCGAGTGTTTGGATGTAAGGCCTTCGTGCATGTACCGAAGGACGAGAGGACCAAACTTGAGCCAAAGACGAGGCGATGCATCTTTGTCGGCTACGGTCGGGATGAGTTTGGCTATAGACTCTACGACCCGGTGGGAAGAAAGCTCTACAGAAGCAGGGACGTGGTATTCGTCGAGGATCAGACCATGACCAACACCCAGGATTCCGAGACGCCTTATGAGGCTGAGGAATTGCCTGAGTTAGAGTCATTTAGCTTCGAGCAGTTTCAGGAGGACATCGCAGAGGATCCAATTATGGGGGAGCCAGTACATGGAGTTGCTCCCAACCTTGATCATCAACCTGCTGATGGTGGTCAGGGTGTCCCTCAGGAGGATGAGCATGTCGGGGAGGCGGTTCCTGAAGAGGAGGAGGCTGTTGGTATACAACCAGCACTAGTGGCTCCACTGAGAAGGAGCGACAAAGAGCGTCGACCATCTACGAGATACTCACCGGGGTGAGTATGTGCTATTGACTGACGGGGAAGAGCCCGAAAGTTTTACAAAGGCTATGGAAGACGAACACAGACAGGAGTGGATGGAGGCTATGCAGGAGGAGATGAGTTCCTTAAATGCCAATTCCACTTATGAGCTGGTGCGGTTGCCAAAGGGAAGCAGACGGATGATGCTACTCGCCCTTGATACAAAGCGAGGCTGGTAGTTAAAGGCTACGGTCAGCGGAAAGGCGTGGATTATGATGAGATCTTTTCGCCAGTCGTCAAACAGTCGTCTGTTCGGGTGGTGCTAGCATTGGCAGCCAGTTTCGACTTGGAGGTCGAGCAGATGGACGTGAAGACGGCATTCCTCCACGGTGATCTTGAAGAGGAGTTATGTAACGCCCCAGTCCCAAAATACTTAGGACTAGATACGTATCCATGCCAGCTGCATACATACGAAGTATACTCCAATATATGAAAACCTCGTATGAATACATAAGCTGTAAAATACAGTAGTACCATAATAACTAAATCTCATCTACTGGATAAATAAATTATATAAAAGCAACTTTGAATTTTTTCATGTATAAAATCGTTGGGTGGAGACAAAGTCCACTACCAACTATCTTAAATAAAATGTACAAGAAGTGATCGATAAAATAACGAGACGAACCAAGCGCAATCGTCTTCGAAAGAATGGAGAAGATCACGGCCTTGGCTAGAATACCTGCAAAATGATAGAAGCACACACCTGGAGAGATAACCAGGTCCTCAGAGGGACGTAACAAGATACATAAACATGCCATATAAATACTGAATATAAAATATGCCACCATCAAAGAAAGTGACAAGACATAAATAAGGTACTCTAACCGTACTAAAGTGAACATGCAGTTAAGAACAAACCTTTCGTCGCATGAGCCCTGGCTGTAATAGGATCTGGTATAGTCCCCACTTGGGCACCAGTGACCGAGAGCATGACGTTGAAAAACGACAGTGGCCAACCTGAGAGGCTCGTACCCGTATCTCCAGCGGAGCTTCCGGGTTATAAGGGAAGTGCAATAGAAGCCCATACGACAAGGAAATGTTCTCCCCACCCAATGTACCTGTCAAGTCGCATCCACGACCATGTATCGCTACTAACTGCTAAGTCTCCTAACACGCCTCTATTAGCAGTTAGCCCTAACGCATGCACATGGGGGATCAGCCCATACACAAGAACCTCTACATGCCACTCATCTCACACATCCTCGTGATACAACGGTGTCGAGGTATATGCAATACACTACAACGGTAGTCTCTTAACTCTAAGTCCATATGCAATCAAAGGATAATAACAAAGTATATCTAATATTACTGTGCAGACAATAAATCAAGAACTACAAGAACTGGAAATAATGAACAGTGATATGTAATAAAATGCAACTGAATGTAAACAGTATAATCGCAAGGTATCTTGCCTGCGGGTGGTGCGAGAAGCAGCAAAATCCAACAATCAGAATCGTCAATACGAAAGTCAAAATCCACAAAAAGCTCCGGATGCTGAAACAAACATCATGAACGAGTTTGGAATAAAAGATATGCCTAGGAAACACCTGTCCAAAAGTTAAATTCTGGAACAGGGGCAAAATCGTAATTTTGGGTCAAAATAATATCCGCCGTTGGACCCGCTTTGCACCGAAATGCGTGCCAAAATCTACGGTCTCTAAAGTCGTCAAACTACATGTCTACGAATTTGTTTTGAGGAGACGAACCCAATGGTATGTCCAATTTTGGATTCCGGTGGACTGTACACAAAATCGCCCGTTGAGTGGGATTGTGGGCCCGCCAAAATAGCGTCCCGATCAACTGTCTCAGAATCGGACCAAACTTGGCTCACAGGACCAAAAAAATATTTCGAGTCCAATGGCGCAAGTGTCATCACGATATGATGAGTGTGCACAAAGTTGTGACTTAATTTGCAAAGGGTCGATACGGGGTATCTCGACGGATACGCATTAATTTTGTCGCGCACATGCAACGAAATCGAATTCCGTCAGTCTCCACACGTCGACAACATCCATACGCGCCTTTCGATGCGTATAGTGTGCGACCACGTCGCCCGGTTTGTCGAGGCACACGTCGTATCGGATGTTTTCCAACTCTTTTGAAAACAGAATTTATAATTTTTCGTAAAAATTGAACAACGTGTAACTTTCTACATACTAGATGAAAAGTGAATCCAAAAAGTGCGTTACAATCTCGGTTAGGTTGTCTTTGACTGTCTTCAATTAGTTTTTATGAAAGTTTAATGGACAGCGAGAAAAGTGGCCGACAAGTTGGTGTTTCAAAATAGTTTTTAATATTCAGAAAAGTGGATTTTTCTCCACATTTGCCTCGATTTTTCGAGCAAGCTGGATGGCCATATCGAAATCCACCTAGGGAATCTCGAAGAGGGTCATGTCTACTTTCCAGAATATTTTACGGATCGAAAATCGGTGCTACGAGTAAAAAGTTACGTCGTAGGGAAGTAGGGTACCTTGAGTGGAAAAACTGCTCCGTGGGTGACGCGGGGCTGACTTCCGATGCTCCGTTCGTCGTGCACACAACTCCGTTGCTGGTGAAACGAACTCGTAGGCGAAGTGGGTATGTTCTGCTAATATTTTTGTTTTGGAAGTCTAGGGTTTTGAGGTTTTTAGAAAAAGTTGTATTTATAACAACTTTCAACTAAAACCTAATTGAAAGTTATACATGGAGCAGCCAGAGGGATTATGTGAGAAGGGCAAGTCACATTTGGTCTGCCAGTTGAGGAAGAGCTTGTATGGTCTGAAGCAGGCTCCGAGACAGTGGTACAGAAAGTTCGAGTCGTTTATGGGAGAGCATGGCTATGCACGGATGACGTCAGACCATTGTGTATTTGTGAGGTACTTTGCCAAGGATGATTTCATCATTTTATTGCTCTATGTAGATGATATGATGTTAGGGGGTCAGAATGCCACTAGGATAGTGGAGTTGAAGCGCCAACTGGGCACGACCTTCTCTATGAAGGATTTGGGCGCAGCAAAGACTATTCTTGGGATGGAGATCAGTCGAGAGAGAGAGAGTCCAAGCTTCTACATTTGTCCCAAAAGAAGTACATTCACCGGGTACTTCAGCGTTTCGGTATGGACGAGTCGAAGAAAGTGAGTTGCCCCCTTGCGGCTCACTTTAAGTTCACTGAGGAGCAGTGTCCATCTACCGAGGACGAAAAGGAAGATATGGAGCGGGTTCCATATGCTTCAGCTGTGGAAAGTCTTATGTATGCTATGGTGTGTACGAGGCCAGACATCGCTCATGCAGTTGGCACAGTTAGCAGGTACCTTTCAAATCCTGGAAGGGTACATTGGAGTGCGGTCAAGTGGATTCTACGATACCTTCAGGACACTGCCGATTGGAGACTTTCTTTTGGTGGTGACGAGCCGAAGTTGGTTGGGTATACTGACGCTGATATGGCTGGAGATGTAGACACGAGGCGATCGACTTCGGGCTATGTGATGATGTTTGCTGGAGGAGCGGTATCGTGGCAGTCGCGGTTGCAGAAGTGTGTTGCCTTGTCGACGACAGAAGCAGAGTACATTACGATGACGGAGGCTTGCAAGGAGTTGTTGTGGATGAAGAAGCTGCTGCAGGAAATAGGGCTGAAGCAAGAGCAGTATACTTTGCTTTGCGACAGTCAGAGTGCTATTCACCTTGTGAAGAACCAGACATTTCATAGTCGGTCCAAGCACATCGAGACTCGGTATCATTAGATACGGGATGTGGTTGAGAAGAAGCATGCGGCGCTTGAGAAGGTTCATACTGATGACAATGGAGCGGACATGCTCACGAAGGTTCTTCCGAGGGAAAAGTTTGAGTACCGCAGGCAGATTGTCGGGATGACGACCTCCTCCACATAGTTGTGAAGGGGGAAATTTGTTGGAGTGGGTGGGGTTTCCACCTATGTGGAGAGTACCCCGGAGAGCGACGAGCGCCATCCGTGTGTCGGAGAAGTTTGGGGAGTGCATGAATTTTATTTTGGTACATTTATGGTAAGAAAATATATGATTGAATTTTCATATTTACTTTGATTATATATTTATGATTGGACCCTTCATATAGTAGCTTTCCATATTATTGGGTTTTCAATTATGGTAAGCTAATTATGATTGAATTTTCATTAAATATATGATTGATTTATATTGGAAGTTTACATATATATTGGCCTTCCATGTATGGGTTACCAAGGACTTATAAAAGGGTGATGCATGCTAGTTGTAAAATCATCTCAAAACAAAGAGTGCTTTACAATCTTTGAGAGAGAGAGGATTAAGGACTATTGTGAAGGAGAGATTGCTTCGAATAATTTTTCGGCATCTCTTGTTCTTCGGAGTCCGCAATCAAAAAATTTCTTCTTTCAAGTGAGTTGTGGTGATCCGTGTTGGATTGGGAGGAGCTTGTAGAGAGTGTATTCTCTTTATTCCATTACTGGAGGTTCTTCAGGGTTGGACTCCGATCGTCCCGTGGTTTTTTTTCGCAAGGATTTTCCACGTCAAAAATCTTCGTGCCTGCGATTGTGTTTGGCGTTTTTGGTTTGTGTGCTTTTGTTCGGTTCTCTCGCAGGACTTTCTGGTTTGGGGGAACGGTTTCCCCGCTTCGTTCCCAACAACATGAATATTAATATTAATAAAAATTGACATTAATTAGCATTAATATTAATTTTAACATTAACATTAAAATTAATATTAACATTAAATTAAAATTAGCATTAACATTAACATTAACAATAAATTTTTTGGGTAATTAATTTTTGACTTTTTTTGAGAGGAAGGAGATAAGGACATTTTGGTCAAAAAAAATATTTTTTACGGATTCTGTCCAAAGTGGGAATATTGTACATTTTTTGCAAAACTGTGGGGTGCACCGTGAAATGAGGTAAACAAAGTGGAGGGCAAGTCAAAAAATTCTTAATTTTTTGGGTTAAAACATGACATGACATTTTTCATGTCAGATGCCACATAATGGGAGATGTCATCACCCAACATTTTTGGAAGCCAATTAACATAAGAAAATATTTAAAGAATATTTTTTAAAAGCTGTTGACCAGCTAAACCCGTAAATTTGGTTATCTCTTTCCGTCACATCAGCATTTGTTAGTAGTGAGTTAATACTAAGTTAGCCATATAGCAAGATTAATAAAAAAAAATGTCAGTAATTACATGAGGACAGTGATTAAATGAACGCATTTGTTTAAAAATAAAATAAAATGACGGTGATTAAATAACAGCCTGTCTAAAATAATAAAATAAAATAAAATAAGAACTGGTGAAAACTCGTTCTATAGTGTCAAACGGGTCCAAACCCATAAACCCGTTTGCCAACTTTTGCTAGTTGAGAGCATCTGAACATGTGACAACTAATATGAACGGTCACCATCACTCCATAACGAGTATCGATAATCTTAATGCACGCGAGGGAACCGAGTTCCTGGGCCCCACTTGTCGCGTTGGGTTCACGCGGAGTTCCACTGCATTATAATATTTCTGGTACGGGTGATCTGAAGCGGCTAATCGGGTCGGAGCTCATTCGGGTCGGCCGGAAAATGTTAGTAACCCTGTGGAAACCCACATTCCACAGCAAGTCCACAGGCTTTGATCAAGTGACACAAGGCCCAATCATTCCTATTTGCTCAATTGTCACCCCCTTAATCATAGAGCAGATAAGGGGTGAGCGTCGGTATAATCGGTCCGTATTTGACCGAATTTTTCGGTACTTTTTTAAATTAATATCTAAAAAATTAATATCAATATCGTACCATTTAGAATCGATTTTTTTAGTTTCGGTTAAATCGGTATTCGGTCAATTTTTATTCGGTATCGGTATTTTACCAATTAACATTTGATCAATCAACACACTTAATATTTTAGAACATCTTAACCTATATATATATATATATATATATATATATATATATATATATATATATATATATATATTACTTTTTTGGAAGCATTAAATTTTAAAGCCAAGGCTCTATCAACCAAACAATTAATCAAAATTATGAGAACAATATGTAGCAAGTCGCAAATGCCTAAAAATGAGTTTAAAAGATCAAATGCGGTCACTAAGTTTAATCTTTAATATAAGTTTAGGAAACCAAAGTTCACTTCAAAATTTTATGAGCACAAAAACATAAGCTCAAAAGATCAAAAACTAAATTCTTAACATTCTTAACATAACTTCAAGTCCACTAAAGTGAATTCTAAGTTCTAAGAAACTGACCAAAAAAAAAGATAAAAATAAAAATTAGTAGTATAAATCACGAACAACATTCTAAAAAAGTATATATATATATATATATATATATATATATATATATATATATATATATATAATCGGTTCGATTCGGTATTTTCGGTATGTTATTACACTCAAACTGCTACCACTACCATTATACAATATTTTAGTCGGTTCGGCAATTCGTATCGGTACATAATTTCGATTCGATTTTTCGAAATATTTTTAATCGGTATTCGGTCGATTTTTCGGTATAGATCGATATTTGCTAGTTGTCTCCAATTTTAATGTACCAAAACAATTTACCTTCCTATAAAAAAATATGACCTTTATTGCATATAAAGAAATAACACCAAAAACCCCACTTTTTTTATACGAGCGATGACTACTTTGATACACTAAAATTGGAGACAGCATATATGCACCCCGTTAGTCATTTTCTCGGTGGCATCATGTTGCATGTGAGCTTGTTCTTTAGTAGGTCGGTGATTTTACAAGAATCAATTGCAAAATAAAATTGCTAAGACAGTTTTTTTAATCGATTAATTTTATTGATTATTGGTGTTACTTAAATAAAATTAACGAAAATTTTACTACATAGCATCAAATTTAAAAAGAATTGTACACAGAACACAAAGTTTGACAAAATTATAAAAAAAAAAACTAAAACACCAAAGCTTATGTCGTTTTTTAGTTAAAAAAAATGCAATAAGCAACCACATTTCTCTTGAGCACTTGCAAAAAAAAAAAAAAAAAACCAAATAAGAAGGAGATCAAGGAAAGCGTGCATGCAATGACGTTCTTTACACAAAAAGAGGCCAAAATCAATTGACTTTTTTTCACAAAAACTGTATAGAGCATCAAATTTTTTAAAAAAAAGTGTAAAGAGCATGAAGTTTGGTAAAATTATAAAAAGAGAACTAAAACGTTGAAGTTATGGCATTTTTCTTGAGTTACAAAAAATGCCATAAGCAACAACATTTCTTTTGAGCACACGCAAAAAAAAAAAAGATTAATGTAAATAAAAAGGAGATCAAGGAAAATGTCGTATGCAATGGCGTTCGTAACACACAAAAGCCAAAAGTAATGACATTTTACACACAAAAAAGGTCAAAAGTGTGAGACTCATCTCACTGTATCGATATTCTTATACGGATACATATATGTGTATCTTATATTATATTTTTTCGATTTTCAGTACTTTGATAGCTTGCCGTGATGTCAGTGCCGGACTTTCGATTTTTGATGCCTAAGGCGAACTCTAGAAGTGGTGCCCTCAAAACTTAATGTTCATATTAATAAATAAAAATTCAGCAAATTATTTTCTTGTTGGATACATGTTTGCTTCTCTAGAAAATAAATGAATAAGAGATGAGAGAGGCTGAATCGGTTTTATACTTCTTATAATAATAAGTACATGTGCCAATGGTTTTGACAAATTCAAGTTCTTGCTTTCGAAAACCAAATAATATTAAAAATAAAATAATATATTTAATACATTTAGACATATTTTATATATCAATATTTTTTATTAATTTTGAGATAAAAATTTTGTTCTTATTGTTGTTATTGCATAGGAAAAAAAATGAAACTTATTATAACAATATATCACATGATATTTCAATTTGATAATATGGATACGAATACTATGCAATCAAATGACATTATTATAATTTTTTCAATAATTAATAACAATTTAATGATAAACAATCAACAATAAATATAAAAATATTTTCTTTCTCAATTTCTCTATTAGTTGATTTCAATTTTTGTAGGAATAACTATGTAATCAAATGGCTAAAACATATATTTTTAATAAATTAGTCAACCACAAATAAAGAATTAAAGATAATTAACACCAATTTATAAAAAAAATATATTAACAAATTACAAAGCTCACCTTATGTAGAGGAATTGGAACTGTAGATCTTTTAGGAACTCCAGGAGTCGGCCACATGAGTTTCCTCTATAAAAACCTACAAAAAATACAATTGAACACATCTTTGGAGGAAAAAATATATTAATAAATTTTAAAAAATAATTAGAACATACTTCACCTTAAACAATATTAATAAATTATGAAACTTACAACAATTTATATTATTATATACAGAAAAACAGAAGAAGAAAGACTCACCTGTGTGGTGGAGGAAAAGGGAGGGATGATTCATTTCCTTGCTTCAAAAAGGAGCAACCCTATGTGAGACTTGTGACTTTTGAGCCTGTTCAAATATTAGGGAAAAGAAAGAAATAAAGAAAGAACTCCAAAGCCTCCAAGCAGCCGGCCACATACTCTGAAAAGACTAAAAAAGAAAATATATTCCTTACTAAAAAACATTATGGATCCGTTGGACCATTCGTTTCTCTTCGTTGGGTTATTTGTTGCTCACTGCAGCAGGCCAATGAAGAGAACTCATCTGGGCCATGGTCATCTACAGTGGAGTAAGCTATATATATAAAATTTGGTGCCCTCTAAAATTTTGGGCCTGAGGCCACCGCCTCATGGGCCTCATATTAAGTCCGGCCCTGCGTGATGTGATTGTTGGATCATGTTTTAATGGGTTTTTGGTATTGGAGATTTCTTGATTTTCTCTGTATCGAGTATCGTTCGAATGTTATTGTGCGATACTCTTGTTTTCGAGTAAAACAACTAATGACTTTATGCAAGGTAATGATTTGATGTGTTTGTGACAACAACGTATATAACCAGACTGCCAGAGCCTTGTAGAATATCTATTGGCATTGCCATAAATTTGTGCTAAGACCCGGACGTAGATCGGATTCCTAAATGTTCTTGAAACGAGAAATTTGACAGTCAACTAATATACCGCCAGTATACCGTTCGACTAATGTTGGTTCATTGAATAAATTAGAACGGTTCACCTTATTGCCTATTAATTTCTTGATTTTTTTCATGGATGGTTGTGAGTGAAGGAGGAGGGCCACGGATCCATGACTTGGATGATCCAAGGGCCATAGATGATTCCCTTCCTCTATTTAATACCCTCTATTTTTTCTTTATTTTAATTTTCACCTTCCTTTTTCCATTCTTTGAGCTTGGAGCTTGGTCTTCAGACCTAAGAGTATGATTTTTGAATCCCTCTTGGTGGTGGAGTAGAAGAGTAGGCTCAGAGCTTGACGTAGATAAGTACATATTGTCAAGGCTTGAACAATTTTTTTCCCCTTGTAATTTTATTTTCCATGGTTGGAGCTTGACGTAGACAAGTACATCTTGCCAACTCTTGAAGAATTGGTTTTCTCTTGTCATTTTATTTCCCATGGTTTAAAACGCTTATTTTATCCAAAACATACCTTTGAAAACGTTTCCATCAAGGTTCTTGAATACTTGCTTTGATTAGGGTTTTAAGCTACGAAATAATTTTATAGGAATGATTTATAAATCACAGGAAAAGCTTGATATCGAGGGTGATACCTAAGTTTTCACCATGAAACCTAGTCTATATTGCTAAATGAGACTCACCCCTAGTATTGATGCTTGATGATTTCTAGTTTGGGGAAATTAAAACAAGTTTTTGGTCACAAAAATTTGATTTTACGACCTTTATTGCATTGGTTCAGTACCAATAATGTACCGCGGTATACAACAGTATACCATTTTGGCATATTAGACTTGCTGTCTTTGGCCAGTATATCGCCAGTATACCGATATATGTCATTTTCATGTGTTTGAACTTGATGTGGCAGAGGCCGGTATAGTACCAGCATACTTCTTTGATATCCAATTTGTATTTTCTTAATTTTTTTTCCTGGCTTTGTTGATTCGTTTATGCTTCATACTTCAATGCCTATTGCTCATATATGATTTCTCATGTTGTCAATTGCCTGGATTGCTTATGCTGATATTCGTATCCAGTGTAAGAGGGTATCCCTATTACACATTGATTGTCTGTCACATTCTAGAGCACCTTATCATGATTGTATTGTACTGTCATGTCATATCATGTTCATGTCTTGATCTTGTAATGATTTTATATTATGGCTCATGGTAGCACATTACTCCTGACTTGATTATATCAACATGGTTCGCTATCCGGACTTGTCATGTCTTGGTCATGTCCTGATTCATGTTGTGGCTCGTCGTAGGGAACACCTGACTTGCTTGCAACAACTGGTTGCTTTTCTGTCTTGTGTCTTCCTTGTGATTGTTTAATCATTGTTCAGTCTTGCATTTTCTCAAGGGGAGGATCATGTATATGATGGATTCTCGGATGCCCACGGTCGGGGGTTCTAATGAAAATACTCAAGAATTAATGATTAGATTGATCACATAGATACATTAATTAGAAGGGGGTTTCCAGGTTGCATGCAGTCCTATTATCCGAGCCCCACCTATGGATTTTGTTATGACCTGCTTTCGAATATTCTGATACGAGTTCGTGGTGAAGCCCAGCCTACTTTGCGGAATCGGCAATAGTACATTGTCTAAACCTCATATATCGTCAAAGTAGTACATGTATTGATTCTACTCATCACAACTTTTAAATATCTATTACATGTTTTCTATTGGAGACAAATCCAGTCAATGACTAAAGACTATATCCGCAAAGATACCAATCAAACTACTCGACACATACAATCACAACATATAAAAATTGTTTATCCTTAATTATTATTTATATAACGAATTATCTTTTCACGATCTATTAGATTAAAAATAACCTCTTTTTTTAAGATAGCAAAGGATATATTGTCTACAAAAAATCATAAACAAAACAACTTTTAAGAGTGACGTCCAGGGACAGAGCCATGACTTGCATTACAGGGGGCCGAGCACCCATGAAAATTAAAAAATAATGATTATCACGTTATAAAAATCAGAACAAAGGTAATGTTTTTTTTATTGATGTTCTTTCAAGAGACAATAAAAATAATAATAATCACGTCATAATAGTCTGGAACTGTCGCATTGACAAACAAGACAAAACCTAAAAAAGTCATAACAGAGCCAATATTTTTATTGATGTTCTTTTAAAAGTAAGCAACTATGCAAAAGCAAGGCTCAAAAACCATAAATAACTAGATAATAATAAAATTAATAAAATGACTTGGAAGCTAACAAGATTTAAAATTTTGGGGGAAAGCTGGCAGCCGAGACATAGAGGAGATGGATGCTCAACGTGTCGAAAGCTTTTGGTCGTCAGAGCGCTAAGGAAAAAATAACAAAAGAATGAGAGGATATGGTCGATGTTTGCCTTTAATGCGGGATGGCCGAATTTTGTTGCAGTTTTGTAGACAATAGCATCGACACGAACAATTTCAACTAGGAACAAAACTGTGGAGAGTTTGGACACTATAGAGTAAATGATCTAATTGAATGAGCTCAATGGACTTTAGGTGAATCATTCATCATTATTGGGCTTGTAACACATGGCCTATAAAAAAAATTGAACTTTTTATCAATTTTAGGGGAGAGGCCTATACATAGCTCCATCCCTGGTGATGTCCTCGTGTTTATGCCTCGCCTCGTAAGTGTACTAGCTTACAAAAAAGGAAAAAAAAATTGTTTTTTTTACCAAATAGATTTTTCTAGTATTTTTTAAAGAACAAACAAAAGCAAATAAATAATCAACCATAAACCAAAAGAAACATAAAACAAAAAATACCTAAAAATAACTAGTCTATACATGAACGACTATAAATAAATCGTTTTTCAAAAAAGAAATCATGTAGGATTTGATTTGGGACTACTATAACTGTCACGCCCCAGAACCAGAACACTGGAGAGCGGGGGCAGACATAGCCAGCTACGTATAATGAAATGGAATACACCTCACTATACAGTCACGGCTGTCTAGATATATGAGGGTTTAATTACAATCCATCAGTCTCTTAAGGTCATGAACAAGCCTAGTGTCTCAATCTCAAGCAAGCAAGTAAAGTTACAAGATGTAAGATCACCAAATATACAATAGTAAGGCGTCCCAAACATTACATATTCAGCTGATCATGAAGCTAGTCGTTACAAAATGTCAGGACTAGCAAGAGTTTAGTCATACATGATCAACCCTAGGTTGCCAATCATGTTACAGCCCGTAGGCAGACAGTAAGTAAAAATGTACACGAGCTAACACTTGCTCGGCGGCTAAACGCCTCAAAAGAATAATTTTATAATAGAGTGGGAGAGAAAAATAAAATAAACCCACTCGTTGCCAGGGTTACGCCTGGTGGTCACCATCTGGCTGAAAAACCGGTAGATCCTCTGGAGTTGCTCCGGTATCTGGCCATACAAAACCAGCTGGGTCAGACCCAGAAAGAGCAAGTGCCACAAAGGAGGCTTCACTTAGGAACTAAAACCAGCAATTAGCACAAGAATACAATTACATAATAAAGACAGTAAATAAGGAAAAAGCATGACAGGAGATATACGATGAGATAACCATGGGACTATTCAGATAATCAGGTTACAACCCGTAAACCAAACAAGGACCGGGGTTGTAACCCTTCGTCTGAACAGAACTTGGTTTCTTCCACCATTTATCGGCAAGATAAAGTAAGAAATCAGGTCAAGTAACAATCTTGTACAGGATTAAGACAAGACTAGAATGAGTAAACTCCATTCAATCAATCACGGCCAAGCAATAAGTACGGCTTGATACTTTAACTAACTAGGGTTATCACAGGCCTAGTTACTAGCAAGATGCAAAGAGATTTCCAAGTCCAGTTATCTGCCTGCTGCTACCTGAGTGACCCCAGCAAAAGAAAACAAGTATAGCAGACACACTGTAGTGAGATACATGTGTCCTAAAGAGGTGCCCCACTCGACGACAGGCTGGAAATGTGCTCATCATGACAGATAGCTCCAAGTTGTATGTATATATATTATATAAGGCCGGGGTCAAAGGGGCAACAGGTAACTGGAAAAGTCTCTTCATGAACTACTGTATTATTCTAGTTATTAGCCTTAGCCATTTACAGTAGGTACCCCTGACCGTGGTACTTAGGGGTCCATGTCCTAGACATGATGCAAGACAAGACGGGTTTATTTGTACAAGCATAATCGTCCACGGTGTCCAGGTTATTCAATCTTGTCATGTCAGGTTAGCCGTCGTAACAGCATTTCGAGAAATATCATGTCAGGTTACTTGTCAAGAGTGTGCCACGGTGGGCCACTATCAAGAATTATCATGTCAAGTTATCATGTCAAATTATCATGTCAAATTTATTGTCAAGAGTGCACCACTACGGGTCACTGTCATGTCATGTTACTTGTTTCTGGTTACTGGTTACAGGTTAGAGTGCACCATGACAGGTCACCATCGTGTCAAGTAATTTCATTCATTAAAGAAATAGTAAGCTATTAAGTGGGGTCGTCGCAATTTAGGCCAAGAATAGAAAATGTACAGTACAATCAGGAGCTCCATATCAAAATAAAAGAAACTTGTACAGTTAATTAATATTATGCATATATATATATATTCTTGAAGTCAAGGAAAAACTCTACAACTTTCATATTGGAAGTGGGAAGAAATTCGGACCACAATTCAAGCAAATAAAATACAAAACAATCAAAGTGGACCCCATGCGGCCAAGAGTGGGTGGGGTCCCATGCGGCCAAGGAAATCAAACTGCTACCAAGCAGCTAAATAATATATGCAAGCCGCATGCAAGCTTAAGCGGCCAGCAAAGCTCATGCGGCCAAGAAAAATAAATAGGCCAAAGCCATCAAGTAAGACAAAGGATAGTGGGACCCTCATTAAATGCAAACTTACATTCAAGCAAAAAAAAAAGGGCACGTGGCCACTCGAGTACAGAGGCCATGTGGGACCCAATAATTAATGCAGTAAGAAAAGGTTCACGTAAACCATTTAATTAATGGTTCATGTGGCCAAGCAATGATTACATTATATTATAATATGCCATCCAAGTGCATAAGGCCATGCGGCCAAGAATTGGTGGGAGGCCATGCGGCTACAAATATTGAATGGTCAATGGCCATGCAGCAGAACGAGCTTGTTAATGCATGGCTGAACATGCATTAACGTATGCATCAAAATATACATTAATACTAAATGCATGAATGCATGGCTGAATCATGCATTAAAATATACATTAAGATATGCATTAATACTAAAGGCATTAATGCATGGCTGAATCATGCATTTAAAGTATGCATTAAAATATGCATTAGTACTAAAGGCTTTCTAATGTATGCGGCTGACATGCATTGCTAATGCATGCGGCTGAAATGGATTAATTTCCATAATCCATGCGGCTGACATGTATTGCTAATGCATGCGGCTGAAAATGGATTATTTTCCATAATCCATGCGGCCAGCTCTGTAAGCTTTTTCATGCAAGCATTAAGCAAGCAATGTAGCTAACAAATGCAAATTAATAATGCATGCAAGCTGCTGTGGACATGCACTTAAATATGCATGCAAGCTAAATATGGCCATGCACGTGAACATGCATGCAAGCTAAATATGCACTTAAATATGCATGCGGCCATAAGCTGTAGGCCATGCGGCCATAAGCTGTATATGCGGCTCATTTTTCCCTCCATGCAAGCATTAGTATAATGCAATGTAATATTAAAGTAATATTAAAAGAAATCCATGCGGCTCAGAGCTACAAAAATACTCATGCGGCCAGCAAATATTTTGACGGCCATGCGGCCAGAAATATTTACTCATGCGGCCCACAAACAATTAATTGCAAGCAAACTAAGGCATGCGGCTCCGAAATACAAGCAAGCATGCAGCTCCAAAATGCAAATAATGGCTTCCCACAGAGACTAGGTCCATGAAAAAATACCATGGCCTCCATGCTCCACCAATTACAATAGGAACTCAAATCCAGACTTCCAAGGGTCAAATTTGGATAGAATGAAATTCTCCACAACATGGAACCATCAAATAGTAAAATATGCAAGTTTGATAGATCAAAATTCATGGAAACCGAAAATACCAAAAAACTAGATCTATAAGAAATTAACCACAGAAATAAAAAATGCTAAGTACTAAAGTGGGTTAGAAACACATGAGGAAGACAATGGAACAATAAAAATAAACTTCCTCCATGAAGCAAGATGCACTTGCCTACAACTCCACTCTCTCAGGTTGGTAGAGAAGTAATGGTGGGGAAGAAGAAGTAAATGAAGAGAGAGAATGAGAAGATGGGATATTTAATGAAGAGGGTGGTGGTAGGTGGGAGTGGTTCATATAAAATCAAGCAAAACCGAACCAAGCCAACAAACCAAACCGAACCAAGATAAACCCATCAATGAAATGCCAAAATAAATCAAGCAGAGAGTCATACAATACGGGTCAGAATACGTACACGTATTCCAAATACGTAATACGAGATATGGGCATTACAATAACTTTTCTAGAAGCAACAACAAAAACCACTTTTGAAATTAGTCTTCCGGCTACTTTCAAAAGTTATTCCAAATAAACTAGTTTTAAGGATATATAATAAACTATTGTTACCAAATAATTGTTACTACCACTTTACAAATATTAAAATAATTAGTTCTGATAAGCAATCCTAAACTTAACCTAGGTAAAGCTTGAAATTGTTGTTGTCTTTCAAACAACTATTAAAGTAACTTTCAAAAGTAGTCATCCACATGTTTAAAAACTTGTGCCCAAAATATTTCTTCTACAAAAGTTTTCACCTAGATAAATAAGTTATAAGAAATTGCATAAAAAGAAAAAGTTTGTAAAAATTAGTGAGAAGGAATCCAAACGTTCATAATAAAGATGTTTAGTTGATTCCCTTTTGCACCCTCTAACAAAAAACAAACAATAAATAAATAAATGAAAGAGAGAGAGAGTTATACTCTCTTATCAAGGGCGTATAATGTGATATAAACGCCATTAACATGGATATTTCTTTAAATTTTTTTTTATTTACGAATTGCTAAAGAAAAAATAAATAAAATAAAAAATGCCATGTCCGAAACACCTTAGTAAGGTAGTTTTTATGAATGTTATTTGACCAAAACTTCCTTAATAAGGGAGTTTTTTACAAAAAAAACCAATGGATACACATATGTTCTTACTAAGGGCATATTTTTCGCATCATGTTTAAAAACTATCCTTAGTAAGGATGTTTTGAAAAAATTTAACGACTATAAATACGACCTTAGTAAGGACGTACTCTCAAATCATGTATAAAAAAGTCCTTACTAATGACGTTTTTGCGACTTTTTAAACGACTACAAATACGCGGGAACCGAAATGAAAACGTCCTTACTAAGGACATTTTCTACATTCATCAGGATGAAAATGTAGAACCCTAGAGGGGGGGTGAATAGGAAAATAAAAAATAACTTGATCACAAGAAGCAATATATGACAAATAAAAAGAGAGAGTAGGAAGAGCAAACACAAGATGTATCCTGGTATCCTCGCTTGAGGCAATCCAGTCCCGGAACTCTCTCCGGCTTAAATCCACTATTTAATCAAATAGTACACACGAGTTTGGATCCGAAGAACTCGCCAACTTCAACACGAGTTTGGATCCGAAGAACTCGCCAACTTCAACACACGAGTTTTCTTACGAAAGCTCGCCAACTTCAAGTAGGAAAAAAAAGATGCTTTGATCTTCTAAATACTTGAAGATCGAAGAATAAAGCTCTTGTTAAACTCTAGCACTTTTGGGTTGGATGACAATTGAAAATTAAGTAGAGTAGTAATGGTGAAGCTCTTTGTGGTTGAGAAAATTTAAAGCTTGAAAGAGATAGCCTTTAAGAGTAGAGACTAAAGCCCCTTTTATACAAATCCAAAGTCATAAAGGCCATTCAGCCATCAACCGGATTATTCGCCGAATTTCAACAAAAATTCGTCGGATTATCCGGTCAACAGCGGTCATAAAAAGAGCCGTTAGATGCATTAAATGCAGCTGCCAGATGCCGTTGGATTTGAATTCAAAAGTTGCAAATAAGTCAAGCGGATTATCCGTCGGATTTCAGCAGAAATCCGACGGATGATCCGAACTATAGCTCACAAACTTGCTGTGAGAGGCTCGGATTATCCGCAGGAGTTCCGTGGATGTCCGTCGGATTATCCGAACTTCTGCTCACTAACTTGCTGTGAGCGATCGGATTATCCGACGGATTTCCGCGGATGTCCGTCGGATTATCCGAACTTTGGCTCACTAACTTGCTGTGAACGATCGGATTATCCGGCGGATTTTCGCGGATATCCGTCGGATTATCCGAACTTTGGCTCACTAACTTGCTGTGAGTGATCGGATTATCCGACGGATTTATCCGAAAATCCGGCAGATTTTCCGTCTCCTCTGAATGACTTTACTTCACCATTTCTTTCCTTATGTTTGTCATCTTAGCAAAGTGCGTACAAAGGGTCCTAGACATTTACAGACTCAGAAAAAGAACAGGGATAAGAACCGTCTTCTTTGTAGTCTTCAAGCTGGATCTTTTGAAATGGTCTGCTTCATAGTCTTTTGCATTTCTCTTTGTTGTAGTATATTATCATCTTGATAATAGAGAATTGCAGAGCTCCATGGTCTTTGATAAGCTTTATGAAATTTGCATGGAGATTCCTTTCTTCTATTCTTGTCTTTTTGGAAGTGCCTGTGAAAAGTACAAACTAAAGACATACAAGGGTTATTGTGAACAATGTATCAAAATCGATGTGCCAACAAACTCTTCCATTTTGATAATTGACAAAAAATAAGAATATAGAAAGTAGCTCCCCCGTAATCAAGGATCTCCCCCTCAATACGATTTCTCCCCCTTTGTCATTTAATCAAAGATGGTGAGAAAAAGATAGAACAATAAAGCACATATGTGTAAGGGACATAACAGCAAACAGAAATGCATAAGAGAAACATTCATTAATAAAAGCAGGGGTACAATAACTGGGCTTTGCATGCCAAAACACAACACACAACTAAAAACAGATTTTTAAAAGTGCCGTAGGACAGCAAAAAACACATACTAAAAGTTTCCGAAGGACCACACAAGACAAGACTAAACACAGCATCATCAACTGTCAGGAGCATGAGAAGGACCTGTCTCCTGATCTTCATCATCCCCGGGAGCAGTGGTAAAGGCGCCATAAGGGTCGACGCCATCCGGGTACATGAAACCATAGACGTTGGGATCAGTGAAGCGAGGGCCAGGAAAATCAGGATGAGGAGTGTTAGGATTGAGAAAGGGAGTGTGCTCCTCAAACATGCGCTGAATATAGTAGGCCTGATCCATAAAGCCATGGTGAATAAGGGTGCCGAGCCCCCTAGTGTTGGCCTGAAGGCGCTCATGGGTGGAAAGAGATAGATCGGCAAACTTGCGATCAATGTATCGACGAACATCATGAGTGAGGAGGGACGCCGGAGGAGAGACAGGTCCACCGACAACAGCAGCATGAGCAACAACAGGAACTGCACGGGCACGACCCTTAGATTTGGCAAGAGGAGTAGGACGAGGGTCACCAATCGGGCAGTGAGTGAGGTCAATACCATTGGCTTCGAGGATCATAGTGATGTACATGCCAAAAAGAAGAAAACGATGAGGAGAGTCCCTGATGAGCATCATGGTGTAGATGATGGATTTTGCCAGTGAGAAAGGTTGCCTGGCGACCAGATAGTACATGCAGATCAGTTCTTCAGCAGTCATGTTGTCCATGTTCCCAGATTTTGGAGTCAGAGTATGGCAGAGGATGCGATGCATGTCATGAAAGAAAGGACTAAGATCCTTGTCATCCGGGCGTTAAACAAGAGAGCCGTCGCAGATGTTGAAGAGGAACTCCTCATAAGACATGTCAGGAGAGAAAGAGATGTGGTCTATGGTGCTCGGAAGGGAACGATATACCTTCCGCTCATCAAGACCAAGGATGGTGGCCAAGGATGCGGCAGTGACGGTAATCTTGACGCCACCAACCTTAGTCTCGAACTCGGGACCTTCGTTGGTGGGAACAAGGTTGCAGTAGAACATCCGGATGGCATACGGATAGTAGTCAACTTGGCGCTCGAGGAGGGCATCGATGCGGAAGAAGCGGAAGTAATCAAGATGGTCTTTGAAGTTGATCCACGAGATGGGTTTCCCGGCGCAGACGAGAGCCTTGTGGTAGAAGGAGAACCATTCCCGTGAATGGAAAGCTGACTTAAAAATGGGCAGATTGTAGCCGTGAGTTGGTGGAGGAACGAAAAGAGCAAGGGAAGGAGGCTGAGCGGAGGAGGAGCTTCCGTCATTTCGTAGACACTTGGAGTGAGAAGCCATGGATGGTGAGAGAGTGAAAGAGTGGGTTTGAAAGAAGGAAGGAGAGGGGGAAGAGTTTATAATGAGTAGAGAGGTGTAATTAGGAGTTATGATGGTTGGAAACGGATAGAGAGGAAGGGGAACGGATAGAGAGAAAAAAGGAGCAGATAGAGAGGCACCCGACGCTTCGTTCTCTGCGCCTGTGCAACGAAAACGAAAAATCTGACAGATTATACCGGATTTCTGACGAAAAATTCGGATCAAGATAAATTCAAATTTAATGCGGGTAGGTGGTGGGTCACATCTCATAAATGAGATGGCCGTTCGCGGCCGAATTTTGCGAAGAACAATAAATGTGGATGATCCGTCGGATTACTGCGGTAATCTGGCGGATTATCCGAACTTGTTCCTCAGAAAGCTGTTAGAAAGGAACGGATAATCCGGCGGATTTATGCGAAAATCCTCTGGAAAATTCGTGAACAACAGAAGGAGTTCAATTTGAGATATCGAGGAGACCGATTTCACGACAAATAAAAGTGAATCGATCTTCAGAAAGAGGTTTGGTAAAAATATCAGCAAGTTGATGAGTGGTGTCAATAAATTCAAGACAAATATCACCTTTCAGTTGATGATCCCGTAGAAAGTGATGTCTTATTTCTATGTATTTGGTGCGAGAGTGAGAAATTGGGTTTTTCGTGAGATTAATGGAGCTAGTATTATCACATTTGATAGGGATGCATTGAGAAGAAATACCATAATCTACTAGTGTCTGTGTCATCCAAAGAATTTGTGCACAACAGCACCCTGCCGCTATGTATTCAGCTTCGGTGGTAGAAAGAGCGACGGAGTTTTGTTTCTTGCTAAACCATGATACCAAAGATTTACCCAAGAAGTGACATGTGCCGCTAGTACTTTTTCGGTCAAGTTTGCATCCGACAAAATTCGCATCCGAGAAGCCGCAAAGCTCAAAGGATGAAGATTTTGGATACCAAAGCCCCAAGTTAATGGTGCCCTTGAGATACCGAAAAATACGTTTTACGGCACACAGGTGAGATTCTTTGGGATTTGCTTGATATCGAGCACAAAGACATACACTAAACATAATGTCGGGACGACTAGCAGTTAGATAAAGTAAACTATCGATCATACCTCGATACTTACGAATGTCGACGGATGTGCCATCTTCATCATTGTCAAGCTTTATCGTTGTTGCCATAGGAGTCCTCATTGATTTGGATGAGTCAAGTTCGAAACGTTTGAGGAGATCCTTTGTGTATTTTGCTTGATTGATGAAGGTCCCTTTGGGTCCTTGTTTGATTTGTAAGCCCAAAAAGAATGATAGTTCACCCATCATGCTCATTTTAAATTCTTCCTGCATAACTTTAGCAAATTCTACACAAAGTGTATTGTTAGTAGAACCAAAAATAATGTCATCGACATAAATTTGAACCAATAAAAGAGTGCCATTATGGGATTTGATAAACAGTGTCGTGTCGACTTTGCCCTTAGAAAAATTGTGAAAAACAAGAAAGGAGCTAAGGCGCTCATACCAAGCACGAGGAGCTTGTTTGAGGCCATAAAGGGCTTTGTGGAGTTTGAACACGTGATTAGGAAATTGAAAATCTTCAAAGCCAGGAGGTTGTTTTACATAAACTTCCTCTTTAATAATACCATTTAGAAAAGCACTCTTAACATCCATTTGGAAGAGTTTAAAATCATTAAAGCAAGCAAAAGCACATAGCATACGAATGGATTCAAGACGAGCAACCGAAGCATAGGTCTCGTCGTAGTCAATGTCTTCCTCTTGGTTATAGCTTTGGGCAACCAATCGGGCTTTGTTACGAGTCACTAACCCATCTTCATTAAGTTTATTGCAAAACACCTATTTAGTTCCAATAATGGGGTGATTGCTAGGTTTTGGGACAAGTTCCCAAACCTTGTTTCGCTCAAATTGATTTAGCTCTTCTTGTATCGCTATCATCCAAAATTCATCAAAAAAGCATCATTAACATTTTTAGGCTCTATTTGAGAGATAAAAGCCACGTTTGTACAAAGATCACGAGTGGAGGATCTAGTGCTAACACTGAAAGAAGGATCCCCAATGATAAGCTCCTTAGGATGATTGGTGACAAATCTCCATTCTTTTGGGAGATCCTTTTGAGGAGGCTCGAGAGAAGGAGACTCTTTTGTTGGAGGAGTCACAACTTCATTGTTAGATGAAGAAGGACGATCTCCAATAGAGGAGTTCTCCAACCCAAACGAGATGTCATCAATATCATCGGAAGAGGAGAATGTAGAAGAGTTAAGTTCATTAAAAGAGACATTGATTGACTCTTCGACAACAAGACTTCTTTTATTAAAAACACGAAAACCTTTACTATGAGTAGAGTATCCAAGGAATATTCCTTCATAGGCTTTCTCTTCAAACTTGCCTAGGTTATCCTTGGTATTCAAAATAAAACAATTACATCCAAAAACTTTAAATATTCAATAGAGGGAATTTTGTCAAACCAAGGCTCATAAGGAGTCTTTTTAGAAATAGGTCTAATCAAGACCCTATTTATAACATGACATGTCGTGTTAACGACTTTCGCCCAAAAATATTGGGGGAGCTTATATTGGTTTAACATAACCCGGGCCATATCGCCAAGGGTTCTATTCTTTCTCTCTATAACACCATTTTGTTGAGGAGTTCGTGGACAAGCAAAATCATGTCCAAAACCATTCTTTTCGCAAAATCTTTTGAAATCGGCATTGTCAAATTCTCCTCCATGATTACTTCTAATCTTGTTAATAGAAAAACCTTTCTCATTTTGAACACGTTTACAAAAAGCAACAAATTCACGAAAAGTATCACTTTTGCAAGTAAGAAAAATAACCCAAGTAAATCTCGAAAAATTATCAACCAAAATAAAAGCATAGAGCTTGCCTCCAAGACTAGCAACTCTACTAGGACCAAAAAGATCCATATGAATAAGTTGAAGAGGTCTAGAGGTACTCACAGAGTTGATAGATTTGAAGGATGACTTGGTCAACTTACTTTTCTCGCATTCTTCACATACCATATCCTTTTTGAACGGGATACTTGGGAGTCCTCTTACGAGCTTTTTGGTGGCAAGACGAGAAATGGTATCCATGTTGGCGTGTCCGAGCCTCATGTGCCAAAGTCAACTTTCATCGTTCTTAGCAACTAAGCACCTGTCATTGTTAGTGTCTTCGACAAGATATAAAATATAGATATTGTTTTCTCTAATGCCTTCATAAATAATAGATCCACTTGAACTATCGGTAATGAAACATTTGAGCTTAACAAACTTGATATCATAACTATTATCAGTAAGATGACTAATACTAAGAAGATTGTGTTTAAGATTAGTAACAAGACACAAATTCTTAATACAAGGATAAGGAGGGAAACCGATATTACCATTTCCTATAATGTGACCTTTAAGATTGTTACCAAAAGAGACGTGTCCTTCCTTCTTCATCGATAGCGTTGTAAATAATGAAGCATCCCCGGTCATGTGCCGTGAACAACCGCTATCTAGAATCTACTTGCTTCTAGCATGAGAAGGACTCTTCACCTACAACATAAGTTGAAGATGAACATTTTGGTACCCATGATCGTATGGGTCCTTGAGTGTTAGTCTTAGGAACCCACTTATAAACTTTTTTATCAACTAGTTTCCTTGTATGACAATAATTGGTCGTATGTCCAACCAAACCACAGTAGTTGCAAATCATAGAGGATTTAGAAGAAGATGTGTAAGTATCATGCATATGTGAATTTCTAGTGCGAGGAGTTCTATCATTAGTATTATGATGATGATAATAAAAGGCATGATGCGAAGTATTTTTCTTAACAAATGGTCGTTTCCTTGTGTTAGAAAAAGATTTGTGTGTAGTGTTCATGTAAGAGGTATGCCTAGCAATGTGATGAGTATGGAGGTGTCTTGGAGTATGCATGTGAGTAACGTTCTTATTACCTAGTTTCTTACTCTGTACAAGAAGATCATTATACTTAATAGAAGTATCATATTCTTTCCTATTAGCATCTTGAACCTTATGCATAGCAAATTCATAAGATCTTCTCTTGGATTGAATCTCATCATCCTTTTTCTTGATGGTGACAAGGGATTCTTGAAACTTGAGTCGCAAAGACTCTATCTCATCCGAGTCAAAAGCAGGAGATTTTTCCTTTACATCAATAATGATGCTTGAGAGTCTTTCTACTTCAAGTTGAAGAGCATCAACCTTTTTTTAGAGATTTCTTGTATTTGTTCCTAACACCTTTGTGCTCTTCATGTAGTTCAAGGATAGCTTTCTCCAAGTCATCGTAAGTAAGAGTATTTAAGGAGAGATCATCAAGTACCTCATCGGTTGCCATGAGACAAACGTTGGCATTGTGTTTGCACTCTTTATCGTTGTCGGAGTCGCTTGCGTCACTCTCACACAAAATGCTTGTGTTGGCGAATTTTCTGGAGAACGAGCTTCCTTTGCTAGGCTTCTCGTACTTGCTTGAGTCTTTTCTTATCATCGGACAGTCCCTCTTGATGTGTCCGGTTCTTCTGCATTGATAACACGCCGGATCTTCCTCATTTTCTCGTCTGAAGCGGTTAGCTTTGTTGAATTTGAGGAACTTTCGGAAGTGCTTAGCTGTGAGAGCTATTTCTTCATCATCGTCCGACTCGTTGTCGTCGGAGCTATCCTTGGAGTAGGACTTTGTAACTTTGAGAGCAAGAGACTTCTCCTTCTCTTTGGCCTTCTCCTTCTCCTTCTCTTGTATGGAGGATTACTCTTAATCCTTCATATCAAGTTCATGAGTCATTAGCTTACCCATGAGGGTCTCAAGGTTCATGACTGTCAGGTCGTTCCCCTCAATGATTGCGGTAGCTTTAGGACTCCATACTTTTGTCAATCCTCTAAGAATTTTTTTGATCTTTTCATGAGCAGGATATTCCTTACCAAGAGAAGAGAGAGGATTAATAATATCACCAAAACGAGTAAACATGCAAGTAATAGATTCATCATGCTTCATCTTAAAGGACTCATATTCTTGCGTGAGTCTACTAATCTTGGATTCCTTCACTTATGAAGTACCCTCGTGTGTGACTTCAAGTAACTTCCAAATCTCATTAGAAGTCTTGCAAGTAGAGATTCTATTGAATTCACTACTATCGAGAGCACAATAAAGAGCGTTCATAGCCTTGGCATCTCGACTAGCAAGCTTCTTGGTGTTTTCAGTAAGTGTGTCCCTAAGGGTGTCAGATGCAATATCCTTAATAACTCTGGAAGGAGTAGTGTGAAACCCGTACTTTCTAATATGCATTTCTATATTTTTAAATCTAAATTTTATCTGCAAAATAATTTTTTTTTTTTAGATTATTGTTAGCCATAAAAATTTTTAGAGTAATGTTAAATGAAATTGATAATATTTATTTAAGTATAAAATTATTTTCAAGGAAAATAGTTAAACTTAGATTTTGGCATATCAGCCCAGACTCGAACTCGAGTGTTAACATAAAATATTTTATTGTACAAGAAATTTTCTAAATAATATTATATTTTAATTGTCTAAAATTTTCTAGCCTAAAAACAAGTTTTTTTTTTTAAAAGCATTTATTTTTAAAAACCAAAGCTTGTCATAACCTATATATATATTTTATAAAGAAATCAATTCTTAACTTATCAATTTAACTTGGCCCATTAAGAGAGCCCAAATAGTTGAGCCCATAGTTTTGGCCCATACCTTATTGGATTTAAAACCCAACTACCCATTACCATTAAGTAAAATTTTTTAATGTGAATGATAGAGGCATTCATTCATTTGTTCTGATGGAAACTTTCCTTTTGTTTCTTAACCTTTCATTTTATTTTTTTCCAAACCGACGGACTCTCGGTCTCCTTTCCGATCGAAACCGACGACCGTCGGGTTTCCCACCGCCGGCGCCATCAATGGCTGGCCGCCCCTTCGCCTCCCCAAGTCCGGTAACCCCAAGTTCTTTCCCTATTTAAACCCTCCTCTTTTCCCAATCTTCCCTACACCAATTTTTTTCCAAATCCCTAGTTCCCAAGTTCTCCGGTGTAGTATTCCGGCGTTCCCGTGGTCGATCCACCCCTCTCCGGGCTGCACCCGACTCCAGCGCTTTTCCCGTGGCCGCTCGACCCGATCGGCGCTCTCCGGCGAACTCGCGTGACTTTTTCCCGCGACCCCGCCGCCGTTCCCTGGCCGGCGTCTGACCCTCGGCGACCTGCTGTCGTCGGCGTTTCTGGTGGCTTTGTCCATTTCGGGTTCCTGACGTGCCGTTCGTTTCGACCCGTTTCCGTTCCGAGCTTCGGTATTTTCTGACCGTTATTTTCTTTTATGTCTGTGATGATATTCTGGTCCCCGAATCCAGCAGGATTTCGGTTTTTCGACGACGTAAATTCTACGTTGCAATTTCAGTTTTTGGAATTTCGGAAAATCGGGTGTCTGAGAACCTTTTCGAAAGGAACTCTGGAGAATGATTAATTCCCTGGGTTTTCCTATTCGTAGGCTAATTCTCGGAGTTTCCGAAGGAAATTCGAAAATTACCCGTATTCGGATTTTCGGGAAGTACTGTGGAATTTTTCTATATTCCATGGTTTGATACTTTGGTTGTCTTCTGTTGCTATATGTTTTTTTTGTTAGCTTTGTGGATTCTTTTCCTTGGCTCGGTTTGAGTTTAAATATTATGCTGTGGAGAATGCTCTTTGAGCTTTATTCAAAACTGAGTTGCTGGAATTAGGTTTTTGTTGAGATTATGTGCTGAAATGAGATTTTGAAAGTAATTTTTGTGGGATAAAATAAATTGGAGTTTTTGGGATTATTTTGCAGGTATCGGAAGCGTTTCCCAGTTTTTGGGTTGACCGAAAACAGAGGGAATGCTGCCGAAATTTCCGGGAAAATTATTAAATGATTTTCAAAATAAATTTTCGGTAAAATATTATTTTATTAATATTTTTGGGCGACGACCACATTGGTCACTGGGCCCCAGCGAAATGCAAACGCACCGGTACGACCGGACGTTGAGGCAGAGTAGCTGAACATGATGACTGGACCAAATTCTGAGACTCATAATAAATTATATTATTTTATTAAATTTATTTATTTCAATTCTAGGCAGTTTACATTACTAACCAATTTCTTTCTTATTTTAAATTCATGGGTTGTAAAGGCATAAGCCAGTTTGTATTTAACTATCTGTGGGTTGTAATAACGTAGTATAGAATTTTATTTTTATTTGTGGTTGGCTAATTTGCGTAGCAAATTAATATTATTATTATTATTATTCTATAGAAAATTCATGTTCTTTCTTATTTAAAGAAAAATGTATTTTTATACATAATAATAAAAATACCAAGTTTTTCGAATAACTTAATAAATACAATTTTTCTGGAATTAAATATAAAATTGATTTTCTTTAATTATGACGCGCTAGTAAATGTGTTTTGATGTGTTAGTAACTAAAAGACTAAAATGGACTAGGAGACAATTTAGATATTTCAACTAGCTTAGTTAGCCATTGGTGACATGGTTTCTGAGTCAGGTTTCCGAATGTAGGATTTCGAAGAAGATCCTGATTTTCCATTCCGAAGTACCGATCCTTTCCAGTCTGAACAATTAAGGCAAGTACATTTATGTAGATTTTACAATTATTTTCACAATTGTTTCATTGCAAGTTTAAACCACTGTTACACACGAACTCCTTCGGGAGCATTGATCGTATTGTTGGGGACTGGGGGAATAGTGTACTGGATATGACCAAATCCAAACTTAGGATAATGAATGTGTTAGCTTACCCCTCTCTCACACGGGGATAAGCCATACCGTATCGCTAGGATACAAATGTACCCAAACCGGTCATATTCTTTACCTATTCATATCACTGTACTGTACTATTTCAAAATTGTTCATTTTTAAACTGTTTAAAAATGCATGTTATAAATTGTCATTTTAATTGTTAAAATTTGCATGAATTGTACTTTGCTCCCTCCTGACTGGAGACAACATTTTAGGTATTACTGAGGATCTGGAGATGATGATCAATAGCTATTTTGATCCTGACTTGTACCCGGCGGTACTTCCAGCTGATGATGATGTTGTGGCGTCTCCATAGATGCTACATTAGTTGAGAGTTTAGTTGTTTCTTTATTTCCAGTTTATGAACTTTGTATTGAAAGACAAGTTTTTATTATCGTAAATTAAATGTTGTGGCAACTTTTAAATTCAAGTTTGTTGTTGAAATGACCTGCAATATGGATTACAGCTTACTGCCGCCGTCTCATCAACGGTGCAGGCTGGGCATGATCCGATTCGACCCAAGTATTTGGGGACCGGGTCGTGACATGTTTTTAGTGGTGGCCCATGCAGGTCAACTAAATCAACAATTTAGGAAAACTAGAAACAATTAGGAACACTAGAACATCAAAATTGCCACAACATAGGACCGATTTATATATGATAAATATTTTTATTATAGACTGGTAGGTTACCTTGCTTATGCTTGCATCCTAAACCTTCCAGAGAATGACCACTGACAAAACCAACTCTGCTGGCGATGTGGTATTATCTCCGGATCGAACCCCGCCTCTTCAGTCAAGTCAGAGCTTTTCACCCAACCAGCTGATTAATCATCCTCACCAATCATCCAGTGAAGTTTTCCCCACACTGGCAAATCCTACCTCTCCTCTAACTGGGTTATTTTTCTTTGAGGAAGAACCCACTCATGTTGCTTCACCAGTACCAGAGAACACCTCTCAGATGGTTGCTTTATTTCAAGAAATCCTAGAGTATCAGAAGATTCAAGCTGAACAGATGGATATCTCGAGAGAAGTCATGAAGAATATCAACGATGCAACCTTAGCCATTTTAAACCAAGTTGGAGCGGAACCTCGTCCTAGGAGGGATACCCATGAGAATAGAAGATATTTGGGCCCTGTCCGACAACCATATTGCAAGAAGCTTTTGGCTTGTGCCTACTGTAAGAGACCTGGTCACCAAGCCAACATTTGTCGCAAGAGATTAAGGCAATGTTTGGTGTGTGGATCTGCTGAACATCAAGTTAAGGACTGCCTCTTATCTTATCATCGTATCGGAGCGTCTATTATGCCACAACCTCAGGACTCTATCCAACAGACCGTAGGAAGGGATGAAGCAGAATCAAGGATCATAGAAGAGGAAGAAAATGGAGATGCCCAAGCAAGAACCAGAACCATGAATAGTACTTAGGACTGCTGAGTAGTATTATCTATTAAGAAGCTGTAACAAGATGTCCCTAGATCAATTATGAGAGTTTTGTTGTAATTCTCTTATATGAATAAAAATCTTAGTTACATCTTCATGATAGAAGTTTTCCCTAATAGTTTCTGGATTACCCTATGCATAGAAATATTCTATTAACCTAGTACCTAGCTCTTTCCCTATGATTAAGTGATACTATAGAATCGACCTGAAGGAAGCCAAGGAAATGAAGGATTAGATCAATGGACTAAAGGTGTTGGGTTTCATATAAGACGGAGCTTCACTCTAAGAAGCATCAGTCTTGTTTGTATCCAAGAAGGATAAAACAATATGGATGAGAGTAGACTATCAGGGCACTGAAGAAATTACTTTTTCTCGACTGATGATCTATCCAAGTTGAGTGAACTTAAGGGTTTTCGGAGTTTAACTTAAGAACTGACTACCATCAGATTAAGATCATGAAGGAGTACATTCTCAAGACGACATTCAACACCAAATACTGGTAGTTGAATTTTTGGATCATGTCTCTTGGAATGATGAATACTCATGTTGTGTTCATGAATCTCATGAACAGAGTCTTTTTATGAGTAATTGAATCAGTTTGTTGTCTTTTCTTTAGATAACAAAAATCTGATATACTCAAGGACTGAAGAAGAACATGAAGAGCATCTGAGAAATTTCTAGGAACTTTGAAGAAGTTTTTGGTAAGCTATCAAGACATGAATTTTCTTAGACAATGTGGTTTTTTGCCATAATGTCACAAGAGAAGAAAATTTGATAGACTCTAGATAGATAGTCGCTGTGGAGAAGTCGTATATCTAAGTTCAATGGTTTCTTGGACTTGATGGGATACTACTGGAATCTGTGTAGGAATTCGCCAAGATTGCTGAGTCGATGATGAAGCTGACTCGAAAGAATGAAGAGTTTGTCTGGACGCATTTAAGAAGCTGTAGAAGAAGCTTACCAATCCTTGCGCTACCCGCAGGATCCGGTGGTTTCACCATCTACAGAGATGTCTCAGGAAAAAGACTGGGTTGTATTCTTCAACAACATGGGAAAATAATTGTCTACATATCTAGGCAATTACGGACTCATGAGAAGAACTATCCCACACATAATTCGGAACTTGTTGTAAGTATCCTTGCTTTAAGGCTATGGAATTATTATGGAAAGGGAGTAAAATTATATACGGACTATAAAAGTCTGAAATATATTTCTACTCAGAAAGAGCGGAATATTGGGTAAACGAAGACGATTGAAGCTGATATCGATGGTTTGACCAAGAAGCGGCACCTAGACATCAGGAAGTTGGGCTGGAGAGCATACTGTCTGAAGATAGAAGGATGGAACTAGATGCTGATTCAGTGTCAATAAAGCTGCAAGTGAGCTCGAGTCTGAAGAACAAAGTCAAGAAGACGCAGTTTCAAGACAAGGCACTTGTAAACTTAGAGATCAAGTGTTGGCAGGAACATTTGGGAGTTTCTTTATTGCCAACGATGGAGCTTTTGAAGAATGGTACGAGGTTGTATACCTTCTGGTGAACTAAGAAGCGCAGTATCCCACACACTCTAACCAGATGTATCGGGATGTGTGTACCATTAAATGGTGTTATGTAATGAAGAAGGACAAATTCCAAGAATGAGGTTAGGTATTCTGTCAACATGTGGAAATTAGCAAGATTCCTGCAGACGCTGGATATTTCGGAGTAGAAGTAGGAACACATAAATGGACCTTGTGTTAGGATTACTTTGTTCCTAAGGAGGGAAGATCATCAATTGGATTTTGTGGACTAACTGACCAAGTCAGTTCATTATGAAGTTGCTTTATTCACGAAAGAGTTGGCGGCAATGTGCAAGAGACACATCTACCGGATTCATGAAGTTCCAACTGACAGACAATCAAAGAAGTCAATCTAGACGTTTGAAGACATGCTGAAGAATCTTGCCTCCTGGAATCTGGAGGATCTTGGAAAGATCAATTATCTTTGGTAGAGTTTTCTTACAATAAATACCCAGTTATCATCAGTATAACATCATTGAAGTTTTGGATGTAGTTTTCGTACATAACTTGCATAGGACGATGTAGAAGAAAGAATACTGTTAGATCCAGAGAGAGTAACTGGCGCAGCAGAGGAAGTGAAGATGATCAGAGACGAGCTATGATAGACAGAAGCACTGGGCAGACAACAGTTGTCAACCACTGGAATTTGTAGAAGAAGGCAGTGTCAGAGAAACCAGTAACAAGCATAGTCAGAGGTGAGATGAAGATCAGGCAAAGTTGAATCATTATTCCTATTTCTTTCCATACTCATCTGTTTCATTTTCAAATTTGACATTATGCTTGTTAGCCTAGTTTTGCGAGCTATTCCTTTTTCAAGCTTGATCATGACATTATCTTATTGGAGGCCTCCATTAATATATTGTCTAATCAGAACCGGTGCAATGATGGTCTGATCAACCTCATACACTTTGGTTCGCTTTATATTTTATTTTGTCCCTAAATTGTCTCATCCATGATTACCTTTAAAAATTCTTATTGTTTGAACCTGAACACCATACTCGTGTCTAATTGAATTGTGGGAATCCTGTCCTACCTGTCTTTAAATTTCGAGGACGAAATTTCTTAAGGAGGGAAGGTTGTGAAACCCGTACTTTCTAATATGCATTTCTATATTTTTAAATCTAAATTTTATCTGCAAAATAATTTTTTTTTTTTTAGATTATTGTTAGCCATAAAAATTTTTAGAGTAATGTTAAATGAAATTGATAATATTTATTTAAGTATAAAATTATTTTCAAGGAAAATAGTTAAACTTAGATTTTGGCATATCAGCCCAGACTCGAACTCGAGTGTTAACATAAAATATTTTATTGTACAAGAAATTTTCTAAATAATATTATATTTTAATTGTCTAAAATTTTCTAGCCTAAAAACAAGTTTTTTTTTTAAAAGCATTTATTTTTAAAAACCAAAGCTTGTCATAACCTATATATATATTTTATAAAGAAATCAATTCTTAACTTATCAATTTAACTTGGCCCATTAAGAGAGCCCAAATAGTTGAGCCCATAGTTTTGGCCCATACCTTATTGGATTTAAAACCCAACTACCCATTACCATTAAGTAAAATTTTTTAATGTGAATGATAGAGGCATTCATTCATTTGTTCTGATGGAAACTTTCCTTTTGTTTCTTAACCTTTCATTTTATTTTTTTCCAAACCGACGGACTCTCGGTCTCCTTTCCGATCGAAACCGACGACCGTCGGGTTTCCCACCGCCGGCGCCATCAATGGCTGGCCGCCCCTTCGCCTCCCCAAGTCCGGTAACCCCAAGTTCTTTCCCTATTTAAACCCTCCTCTTTTCCCAATCTTCCCCACACCAATTTTTTTCCAAATCCCTAGTTCCCAAGTTCTCCGGTGTAGTATTCCGGCGTTCCCGTGGTCGATCCACCCCTCTCCGGGCTGCACCCGACTCCAGCGCTTTTCCCGTGGCCGCTCGACCCGATCGGCGCTCTCCGGCGAACTCGCGTGACTTTTTCCCGCGACCCCGCCGCCGTTCCCTGGCCGGCGTCTGACCCTCGGCGACCTGCTGTCGTCGGCGTTTCTGGTGGCTTTGTCCATTTCGGGTTCCTGACGTGCCGTTCGTTTCGACCCGTTTCCGTTCCGAGCTTCGGTATTTTCTGACCGTTATTTTCTTTTATGTCTGTGATGATATTCTGGTCCCCGAATCCAGCAGGATTTCGGTTTTTCGACGACGTAAATTCTACGTTGCAATTTCAGTTTTCGGAATTTCGGAAAATCGGGTGTCTGAGAACCTTTTCGAAAGGAACTCTGGAGAATGATTAATTCCCTGGGTTTTCCTATTCGTAGGCTAATTCTCGGAGTTTCCGAAGGAAATTCGGAAATTACCCGTATTCGGATTTTCGGGAAGTACTGTGGAATTTTTCTATATTCCATGGTTTGATACTTTGGTTGTCTTCTGTTGCTATATGTTTTTTTTGTTAGCTTTGTGGATTCTTTTCCTTGGCTCGGTTTGAGTTTAAATATTATGCTGTGGAGAATGCTCTTTGAGCTTTATTCAAAACTGAGTTGCTGGAATTAGGTTTTTGTTGAGATTATGTGCTGAAATGAGATTTTGAAAGTAATTTTTGTGGGATAAAATAAATTGGAGTTTTTGGGATTATTTTGCAGGTATCGGAAGCGTTTCCCAGTTTTTGGGTTGACCGAAAACAGAGGGAATGCTGCCGAAATTTCCGGGAAAATTATTAAATGATTTTCAAAATAAATTTTCGGTAAAATATTATTTTATTAATATTTTTGGGCGACGACCACATTGGTCACTGGGCCCCAGCGAAATGCAAACGCACCGGTACGACCGGACGTTGAGGCAGAGTAGCTGAACATGATGACTGGACCAAATTCTGAGACTCATAATAAATTATATTATTTTATTAAATTTATTTATTTCAATTCTAGGCAGTTTACATTACTAACCAATTTCTTTCTTATTTTAAATTCATGGGTTGTAAAGGCATAAGCCAGTTTGTATTTAACTATCTGTGGGTTGTAATAACGTAGTATAGAATTTTATTTTTATTTGTGGTTGGCTAATTTGCGTAGCAAATTAATATTATTATTATTATTATTCTATAGAAAATTCATGTTCTTTCTTATTTAAAGAAAAATGTATTTTTATACATAATAATAAAAATACCAAGTTTTTCGAATAACTTAATAAATACAATTTTTCTGGAATTAAATATAAAATTGATTTTCTTTAATTATGACGCGCTAGTAAATGTGTTTTGATGTGTTAGTAACTAAAAGACTAAAATGGACTAGGAGACAATTTAGATATTTCAACTAGCTTAGTTAGCCATTGGTGACATGGTTTCTGAGTCAGGTTTCCGAATGTAGGATTTCGAAGAAGATCCTGATTTTCCATTCCGAAGTACCGATCCTTTCCAGTCTGAACAATTAAGGCAAGTACATTTATGTAGATTTTACAATTATTTTCACAATTGTTTCATTGCAAGTTTAAACCACTGTTACACACGAACTCCTTCGGGAGCATTGATCGTATTGTTGGGGACTGGGGGAATAGTGTACTGGATATGACCAAATCCAAACTTAGGATAATGAATGTGTTAGCTTACCCCTCTCTCACACGGGGATAAGCCATACCGTATCGCTAGGATACAAATGTACCCAAACCGGTCATATTCTTTACCTATTCATATCACTGTACTGTACTATTTCAAAATTGTTCATTTTCAAACTGTTTAAAAATGCATGTTATAAATTGTCATTTTAATTGTTAAAATTTGCATGAATTGTACTTTGCTCCCTCCTGACTGGAGACAACATTTTAGGTATTACTGAGGATCTGGAGATGATGATCAATAGCTATTTTGATCCTGACTTGTACCCGGCGGTACTTCCAGCTGATGATGATGTTGTGGCGTCTCCATAGATGCTACATTAGTTGAGAGTTTAGTTGTTTCTTTATTTCCAGTTTATGAACTTTATATTGAAAGACAAGTTTTTATTATCGTAAATTAAATGTTGTGGCAACTTTTAAATTCAAGTTTGTTGTTGAAATGACCTGCAATATGGATTACAGCTTACTGCCGCCGTCTCATCAACGGTGCAGGCTGGGCATGATCCGATTCGACCCAAGTATTTGGGGACCGGGTCGTGACAAGTAGGGAGACCATTTATCACACAATCCCATAAATCAAAATCTATGGACTTCAGATAAATGCTCATCCTAATCTTCCAGTAGTTATAGTTGGTTCCATCAAATAGGGGAGGCCTATTTGTGGAGTGTCCCTCATTGTGGAAGGTGTTGATACTAGGGTTAGTGGCCATGGATCACTCAAAGGGTGTAAATCCAAATCAAGAGAACAAAGCTCTGATACCAATTGTAGAACCCTAGAGGGGGGTGAATAGGGAAATAAAAAATAACTTGATCACAAGAAGCAATATATGACAAATAAAAAGAGAGAGTAGGAAGATCAAACACAAGATGTATCCTGGTATCCTCGCTTGAGGCAATCCAGTCCCGGAACTCTCTTCGGCTTAAATCCACTATTTAATCAAATAGTACACACGAGTTTGGATCTGAAGAACTCGCCAACTTCAACACGAGTTTGGATCCGAAGAACTCGCCAACTTCAACACACGAGTTTTCTTACGAAGGCTCGCCAACTTCAAGTAGGAAAAGAAAAGGATGCTTTGATCTTCTAAACACTTGAAGATCGAAGAATAAAGCTCTTGTTAAACTCTAGCACTTTTGGGTTGGATGACAATTGAAGATTGAGTAGAGTAGTAATGGTGAAGCTCTTTTTGTGGTTGAGAAAATTTAAAGCTTAGAAGAGATAGCCTTTAAGATGATAGACTAAAGCCCCTTTTATACAAATCCAAAGTCATAAAGGCCATTCAGCCATCAACCGGATTATCCGTCGAATTTCAACGGAAATCCGTCGAATTATTCGGTCAACAGTAACGGTCATAAAAAGAGCCGTTAGATGCATTAAATGCAGCTGCCAGATGCCGTTGGATTTGAATTCAAAAGTTGCAAATAAGTCAAGCGGATTATCCGTCGAATTTCAGCAGAAATTCGACGGATGATCCGAACTATAGCTCACAAACTTGCTCTGAGAGGCTCGGATTATCCGCAGGAGTTCCGCGGATGTCCGTCGGATTATCCGAACTTCTGCTCACTAACTTGCTGTGAGCGATCGGATTATCCGGCGGATTTCCGCGGATGTCCGTCGGATTATCCGAACTTTGGCTCACTAACTTGTTGTGAACGATCGGATTATCCGGCGGATTTTCGCGGATGTCCGTCGGATTATCCGAACTTTGGCTCACTAACTTGCTGTGAGTGATCGGATTATCCGGCGGATTTATCCTGAAATTCGGCAGATTTTTCGTCTCCTCTGAATGACTTTACTTCACCATTTTTTTCTTTATGTTTGTCATCTTAGCAAAGTGCGTACAAAGATTTCTAGACATTTACAGACTCAGGAAAAGAACAGGGATAAGAACTGTCTTCTTTGTAGTCTTCAAGCTGGATCTTTTGAAATGGTCTGTTTCACAGTCTTTTGCATTTCTCTTTGTTGTAGTATATCATCATCTTGATAATGGAGAATTGCAGAGCTCCATGGTCTTTGATAAGCTTCATGGAATTTGCATGGAGATTCCTTTCTTCTATTTTTGTCTTTTTGGAAGTGCCTGTGAAAAGTACAAACTAAAGACGTACAAGTGTTATTGTGAACAATGTATCAAAATCGATGTGCCAACAGAAAACACACTTAATAAGGACATTTCTTGCATTTACCGGATATGTACGCCTTAGGGCATTTTTTTTGTTCTCTTAATTTTTTTTTATAGCTGCAGAATTTAAATGATGTTTAGTCGTGTTTAGATGCATATAGGTGTGATTTAATGTTAAATCAACTATAGTGTCCTTATATGGAGATATGATATTTTTAATTGTATTTTCAAATTTTTTTTGAATGTAATTTATGAAAATTATGTTATAAGCTTCTGCAACCCCTACGTCACCAAACATTGGGTGGCTTTAAAAATATAAAATAATAAAAAACTACTTTTTTATTACAACCCATACACACCAACATGTCTTTACGGTTGGGAACTCAAATCATGTGAGTCCAGCCTGATGTATGTGCTGCTTTTCACTTCTCTACTATTATAAATGGGCTTCAAAATGTCTCAATCTTGAGCCGTCTAAGCCGTGTGTATTTCATCAACCATTTTTTTTAAAAAAAAAATTACGAAAGATTATAATTTTAAACTTTCACTTCTTTTCTTCCGCATAACCGAATACCCTTTTCTTTATTTTTCCAATACCCTCTCTTTTATTCACATATACCCATAAAAATTATAATTAAATTTCTATAAATCATAATTAAAATATAAATATATATAAAATAGACCTTAATTTAAATATTTAAATTATTTTGATAAGATTAGCAAATAAATTTATTTACGTGCAACACACGTGCTTTTACTAGTAAGCTATAAGAGCTTGGACAAAAGTAGAAACAATTAGAGAAAATTTTAGTCGCACCCCACTTTATTGGTCATATTTCAAGGTGTACCCCACTGGTTTACCTTAATGTAAGTTACCACCCCACATTTCACGAATTCTGTCCAAGACCGACGGTCAACGCGTTTGACCAAAATTTTATGACCAAATTATCATATTCTTCTTCACAACAGCCTCTTGCCTCCCCCTCCTTGCTCGGCCCTCCCTTCCTCGCTTCGCTTAGCCCTCTGTCATCACCACCACCTGTCACGACCCGATTCCATTATAATGGGTCTAGTCGGATCATGTCCAACCTGTACCGTTGTGAGACGGCGGCAGTAAGCTATATCAAGCAGTGAAATACAATAGGCAAAATATCTAACGGAAATAAAATATTTTTATTTAAACTAAAACTGGTCTGAAATGGAAATAAGACGTCAACACAATTCATTTATTACAATTGTTCGAAAACAAATAAAGGAAAAGAAACTATGCCAACATCTATGGTTCTGGTTCAGCTAAATCTGCGGGACCCAAGTCAGACCCGTAGAAAGAACAGTAAGCTAAATCCTCCTCATCGCAATCACCTAAAATGTTGAGTCTCCAGTCAGGAGTGAACAAGAAACATATTTCTTCCACATCTAGCATTTTTAAATTAACAATAAATGAAAATGCGAGACAGTTTAAGAAACTTTATATGTTTTTGTAAATAATAGTAAAAGACAACAAGCAATATGGTTTCAATATCAAATATGATGCAATGCTATGATATTCCAGTGTTTTGAGTATATAACAGGTCCTGTGACCGGCTGGGATAGAGGCAATATGTATACTAACGTTTCGGCCGAAACGAATAGTATACGGTACGGCTCAACCCCCTGTGTAGTAGAAGTTAGCGCGAGCAAGAACAAGCAAGATTTTGGCTTTGGTCACAGACGTTATACTACTCTCCCAAGCAATCCCCGAGTCAATGAGTCAATAAGTCAATATAGCAATCCGTCAATCCGTCAATCGATGTGGAGTCCGAGAGGGATCCATGGTGAATCAGTGTCACTATACTATATGAAACCAACTGACGCATACATTTAATTATTAAAATAAAAACACAGACATGGAATAGATATGAAACTTGCCTTGGATATCTCCTTGGCGTGGAAAGCGACGAGTAGCATGTAACAGCTAGGGTTTAGGGTCCCGAACCTACAGATTCGTAACACCAGGCTTAGAAACTAGAATAACTACACTCTAACCCTTAAAAGCAACGCTAAAAGTGCTAAGTCTGATCGGTTGAAACAACCAAAAAGTTTAGGACAAAAATAATATTTATATATTAAGAATAGATTTTATAAAACTAACATTAAGTGACAAAATAACCATTTTTAGTAAAATACATGTTTTGCCGTAATAAATAAAGATAAGAAAATTTAACTATTGAGTCGTACAAACAATTTATTATTTTATCAAATTAAGATTTCCCAAAACTAATGTTTTTAATATTTATAATTTAATAGAAATGATTTTACCCAAAAATAACTTAAATTACCAGGTTTATCATTCAAGAAAAGTTATACTCTTTTATTTACAAGATTAATTATTTAATAAAAAAATAATTATAATATAATATTTTAATAGAATTCTTTTATTGCAAAAGTTCTAAGATAATTAATAAGTATAAAAATACCTTTTTCAGCGATAAACTCTATTTCTTACTAATTATTAAGTAGCTAAATACTACAAAATTAATAAGTTTTCGGGACAAAAATATAAATAATTATTTTATTTAACTATAAACAAATACTTATTCTATTATGAAAGCCTTTTAAATATAAAACTGTTTAGAAAGTTATATATAACATATACGTTTTTTAGTAACAATTAAATTACTAATAGTATTTCACAGCCAAAATATTAATTAATGAAAAATGCAAAGTTATTGGTTAACGTAGCTATGGCATTAATCATAATTACATAGTTGACGGATCTAAAATATATTAATCTACAACTAACGCTAAACAATTAATAATTCTAACAATAATACTATCTAATTAGGAAACTAATTATAACCCAAACTAACTATTCCTAGGAACAGAAATAGGTTCTGCGAAAACCACAGAAGGTAGAAAAGTTACCACAGGTTGTGATGGAGCACCGAGGGGAGGCCTCGGACTCGGAATGAAGCGTCGAAACGTCCAAAGGAAGCCGTACACGGACACGTGCACGTGGGGCTGACACGCGCGGGAGGGCGCACGGTAGCTGGGGCCGGCTGGTCGAGCGTTGTCGTAGGAGCGACGCGGGGACGGACTCGGAAGGTTGGGGAGAGGGGTCTGGATTCGGAGAGGACGGGAAGGGGAGTTCGGTGGTGCCTTCGGATTTAGATTTGGTGGAGTAGGGAGAGTGTTATGGATTTTTTTTTTTGGAAGAGGAAAGTAAAACTTTCTGTGAAAGGATTTCTAATGTTTTTGAGAAATATTACGAGAGAGGAAGGGGGGTGAGGTGGAGGTGTGCGGCTAAGAAAGGGGATCGTGGAGTTGGAATAGGGGAGTGGGTTACCGGGTTCGGGTAGGGTAGGATATAGGTTTTATAACCTTCCTTCCTTAGAAAATTTCGTCCTCAAAATTTCAAAGATAAGGGCAAGGATACAATCATGCAATCATGCCTCAAACTAGTCTGGATATTCTTTCTCAACAGCCTTATGCCTAATTAGGCTAACTGGCCCATAGCAAATCTATCTAGTGCAATATCTTCATCAATCTTATCCACTATTCTCAATTTACATTCTTCCCTCCTTAGAAACACAGTCACTATCCATAATTATGGGTTTCTGTTTTCATCTATGAATTGTCAATTACCGTCATCACCTTAGAAAATTTGTCTTTCCACATTTCATACTAAACACATATAATATTTCTTGCAATATATACTATACTTCCTTCAGCTTGCTAATATATACAAAATTTAACTTTATGATTTGATACACTTTGTCTTGTCTTAATACTTCAGTATCAAGCCTCGGTAACCCAATATCATATTAAAAATCCAATACCACATTTCAATGCTCCAATTTGTCATGATTAGTAAAAATTTATCATTCCTTACTCATATGTGATCGCTCTGTAATTCATTTAGACGTCCATTTCCACCAACATGTATATATCTTGATTCTAAATCCTCATTTTACATATTTGATCCTGAAATCTCAACAAAATTTATTTATCCTATTTAAGCTCGAACCCTTCATCTTGATTTCACTGTATCATTTTGACCAAAAATTTTTCTGTTAAAAATATATCTTATTTCATCTCCCAACCTTGTATTATTTACAATCCTTCTATCTCTGGTTTCTGATTTAAAATCTTTTGCATCCTTCAATTCATACAATTGTCATCCTTAATAAGTTACACCTTAAGTCCAAAATTTCTTGTTTCGGCCGTCCTTTGTGTATCTTTTGATTCATCATGCATCTTCCTATATTGCATCTCCATGCTTATCATTTAACAACCTCTAATCTAAAATGTCAAGTTGCTTGATATTTACATCATTAATTATCTTTTCCTTAATTCAAATCGTAAGTGTTCATATTTATCTCATCTTTATCCCAAAACTCATGTACTCTATAAATCCCTACTATAGATCGTTACAGATTTAAATCATCAGGCACAAACTATTTCGAGGCATGATCACTAGGTACAATGATAAAATATAGGTACAGTCAGAATTAACTAGATATGATTTGAGATAGAGTTGGAATATTGTTGTGATCAAAAATCATTTTTAGGTACGAGTAAAATCTAGGTACGTTTAAAATATGATCATAAAATAGGAAAAAAATCGAATGAGGTCTCATGAAACAGAAAATGCAAGAAGGAAACGAATATCAACAGTTTATTGAGAAGGCAAAAAGTAATAGAATCTTCTGACATGAGGGACTAAAAATTCCAAATCAAATTGGAATGGGGTATAAGTGTGTGTGACTCAGAAAAAATCAACAAGTTCTATGATAGGAATATAATCGGATAAGATATTTCCATTGAAGACTGCGTGATGACCAAATAGTGGTAGAAAGGATATCAAAACACTATTTCAAGGGTCAAAAAGGTATTTCAAGATAGGATATGAAAAAAAAAATAACCTACAAGATAACCATCTTATTAACACCCATACAAAAATTAATCTCTAACTCGCTAAACTGGCTGAACTTCCAGTATCTACAGAAAACTAAGGCAGCTAGCTGCCAAGGTATTAAAACTAACTCTATTTGAAATCATAAATCATCTAAATCAAATTTCCATCCGTCGTTGTATGTAACTCGTATGCCAAATGTATTTCAAATTTTAAGTATTTCTCTCGATAAAATTATTTACAGACATCAATTTTCTATTGTCAGTCATTCTTCCAAAACTGACTACATCAAAATCACAATCTTCACTTGTCAGAGTAAATCCTTAGAAAGTCGATCTACGATATATATTCGAGAATTTTCAATTCTTGAAATCAATTGACCAAATTATAATCACTAATCAAAATTTAATCTTTAACCATGCACATGTCAATCGTTCTCATCCAAACACAATAGCAAAAATATCACAAAATCTCAATTATGCTTACCATAACTAATAAGAGTCTCCAATGTTTGGCAAAAAATTTAGGCTTAATTACAACTTGATACCCTCAACTATTTTCCTTTTTTAACTTAATACCTTAAACTTTTTTACTCAACAACTTAATACCATCAACTATTAAAAAAATTCAACTTCATACCCTAATTTTAAAAAATCCCCAAACTACCCCTGGCCACTTGCTCCCCCCCTCCTCCCTTTCTTAGGCAATCCCTGCCCCACCCCAACCCTTGCTGCCACCACCCCCAACCCCTGCCCCCGTCCCCAGCTGCCCCAATTCCATTCTTTAATGCACTAATTTTATCTCCGTAGTAATTTATTCCAAAATTCTGTGATTAAACAACCAACTATTTCGTATTTCAGAATAATAAAATTGAAGTACTTGGATATTTTTGCTCAATTTAATTCTCAAGAAAATTAGGTGACAGCACTCTCATGGTCTCAAAGACAGTAAAGACATTAGTTTGTCAAATACCTGCCATTTACTTCCAGAGTGTTCCAGAGTTTGCCACAAGTACATAATCAAAAGATCTTTCATGGTCTCAAAGACATTAAAGACATTCCTTTCTCAAGGTCTGTCATTTAATTTCAGAGTTTGTCGGAGGTGGCCGAAGGGGGCCGGGGGACGGGGCGGGTGGCCGCAGGGAGGCGGAGGGGGTGGGGGGGTGGGGGGGAGGGGTTGGGGGGCGGGGTGGGGGGAAGGAATGTAGTTTTATGTTTAGGTTAGGGGTATTTTTGTCCAAAAAATTGTTAGGGTATCAAGTTGTTACAAAAAAAAGTTTAGGGTATAAAGTTAAAAAACTGTAATAGTTGAGGGTATTAAGTTACAATTAAGCCAAAAATTTAAACCCAATTGTCCCTTTCCAAAGTTACATGCCAATGGTCTTATCTCAATTCCTCACTGCTTATTTACTATCATTTTATTGCTCGTGATATTTCTTCCATGGTTATAACCGTCCCTTCTGAGTACAGTAGTCATCTGATCATAAATGTTCATCATCGTCAAGTGTTCATTTACTTGATCGTCATATTCTCATGTTTATATATATTATCCAAATTCACTTCCTCTTTGGAAAAATCTTACCAAATTCTAGACTTTTCTTGCTAACTCTACCTATGTTTTCCTCTATCTTCCATAACTCTTTCTTTAATCATAAAATTCAAAATCGTCAATTATATCCATTTGTTCAAATCCAATACCCAAGCACTAGTAATGATTCTATCCTAAATGAACCACAATTTATAATTCTCTCCAGACTAACTTGCTTACAATGTGCCTTGTCATTCTACCCTTACCGATCTAATCTCATTAGAAAAAATATCGATCCTCTAAGGGTGCTCTTACCGGAATAATATAATAAGGTTGCTAGGTAACTATATAGGTTTTTTCTGCAAATATCTATCAACTAACTAACTAACTATATATATATATATATATATATATATATATATATATATATATATATATATATATATATATATATATATATATATATATATATATATATAGCTACAAAATATATAACTATCCACAAAACATATGCAATACACTAAAATTGGACCTTGAACGAGATTGAGCTAATAGAGATTGACATGGTCATAATAAGTTTTAGGAAAATCAAGTAGAATTCCATAGGAAATCCATTCTTTCTGGCTGTGATGAGAGATTTCTGAAAATGGAGACAACCGCTAAAAATGTAAATCCTCTAATCGGACAAAAGTGAGAATAATTTGATGGTGCTAAAGAGACAAGCATGGTATAGATACAGTCTTAATAATATTTAGAAACCTAATATATCCGAAGTCATTTTGCCTCAAACTCATGCCTCGCCAGAGTGCACCTGACTGCAATAAATTTTTGGCTCCATAACTTGAATAATGATAGGTTACCGAGTAGTCTATCAACTTTATCCATTTCTGGTTGAACAACATAGGAGACAAACAAGATGCATTTAGGACAGTCTTAATAATATCCGAAAACCTATGAACACCTAAAATCACTTCAACTTAGAGCCTATGCCTCGCCAGTGCGCATCTGGCTACAGTAAACTCGTAATTTCCATAATTTAGATAAATGACTGCAACGCATATGTGTGAAGCCATATTAGGTCACTGAATATTTTCTCAACTTTGTCCATGAGAATTTCAACGGGATAGCTCAACACATCAAATGTTTTTCAATGACTAAAGAAAATTCAACAATAGAATGAAATCAATTCTCTGACCGTTCCTGCTTCATGATACTCAAGCATTGAGTTTAGAACTTTCTAGGCCTTGAATTGATCGAGAAGTTGCCTAGAGAGAGTAAGATTTCAAGTTGAGTGGAGGAAGTCAACAAATGAAAATATTTTCGGTCCTTCGAATAACTTAGGAAATATCAATCAATATTGGAATTATTTCTAGAAAATAATTCCTTTGGAAGATTCGTGAACTAGCTAAGTTGAACCAATTCTTTTGATAGCAATTAACCTTGGGACTTTATGGTTCCAGAAGAATTTGGTTCGGGATTAGTTCCGATAAAGTCAATTGGGAATAAGGTCAAGACAAATGGTTGGATACACTAATCGTAGAAATACTTTGGGTAGATAAGAGTTTATTAGGTTTGCTAAAGGAGAATTTAAAAATCTAAATAGTGAATGGATCTAGATTCTAAATAAAGATAGAGAAGTAAGATTTGATTAAACTAATAAAGAAATTGGAAATAGGTTTGCTGAATAAGGAGATTGAAAAAATCTAATATTAATCCATAAATAGCGAAAGAGTATAGATTCTAAGGGATGGTAGAATCTGATAAAGATATGGAGGAAAATAGTCCCCGAAAGTCATGAGACACTAAAAGATATATAAAATCTAGAAAATAATATAGGGAGTAAAATATACCATCATACAATCGGCCTAATCTGGGTAAGGTTTGGGTACAACATAAGTAAGGTAACCTATGAAACTATAAGCAAGCAAAAATAGATTTTATATAAATAAGATAAATTCGATCCTATGTTGTGACATGGTGAAAATAATCTAAGTGTTCTAATTTTGTTTTTAGAGTCTTTTTTTTAGAATCATTCCTAGACATAGGTCAGATTGCAGGACTGTATGCTGGTCTAGACTAAGTTGACTAGACCAATTTACAGAACTAGACCTGCATGGGCCACCACTAAAAATATGTCACGATCCGATCCCATTATAATGGGTCTAGTCGGATCATGTCCAGCCTGCACCGTTGTGAGACGGCGAGAGTAAGCTGTATCAAGCAATGAAACACAATAGACAAAATATCTAACGAAAATAAAATATTTTTATTTAAACTGAAACTGGTCTGAAATGGAAATAAGACAACAACACAATTCATTTATTACAATTGTTCGAAAACAAATAAAGGAAAAGAAACTATGCCAACATCTATGGTTCTGGTTCAGCCAAATCTGCGGGACCCAAGTCAGACCCGTAGAAAGAACAGTAAACTAAATCCTCCTCATCGCAATCACCTAAAATGTTAGGTCTCCAGTCAGGAGTGAACAAGAAACATATTTCTTCCACATCTAGCATTTCTAAATTAACAATAAATGAAAATGCGAGACAGTTTAAGAAACTTTATATATTTTTGTAAATAATAGTAAAAGACAACAAGCAATATGGTTTTAATATCAAATATGATGCAATGCTATGATATTCCAGTGTTTTGAGTATATAACAGGGCCTGTGACCGACTGAGATAGAGGCAATATGTATACTAACGTTTCGGCCGAAACGAATAGTATACGGTACGGCTCAACCCCCTGTGTGGTAGGGGTTAGCACGAGCAAGAACAAGTGAGATTTTGGGTTTGGTCACAGACGTTATACTACTCCCTAGGGGTGTGCATCGGTCGGTGGTAGACCTATTTGGTCCCAACCAAAGTCGAACCGAAGTTAATCGGTTTGAAAATAAACAAAACCGAACCAAACCAACCAAATGGTCGGCTCGGTTTTGAAACCGACCGACTTGGTTCGGTTTGGATTGGTTCGACTTGGTCGGTTTTGATCACATAAAAAAATGGACTGTATATTTTTTTTTCTTTTGTGAAACCTTAGTCAACTTGTACTTTGCAACAGTAAATACAATTCAGCAGCTTCAATTCAACTTGCGCTTTGCAGGTGTAGAAAAATGCCAATTATACATATAAAAAATTATATACACTCAACCAAAAGCCCCTTCCATGTGCACAGGAGCAATTAGAAAAGAATAGGAGCCGCAAGCACTCCTCTTTGAGACTAGAGAGAGAGGTCTTTTAACTTCAACTTGATAAATGGCTGTGATGTGAATAAATGAACCAAAGCGGTATAATACAACCCAATGAACCCATACCCAACCGGCCTGTTGGCCCATTGGTCATATGGTCAACCTGATTTTAATAATTGATCAAACTCTGTCTGGATATACAAAGCTAGTTGGGACATCTCGGTTTCTTGGACATAAGCAAGATTGGCTATCCACTCCGTTCAAGACTGAAGATCTGTTTGCCTACTCGAGTCTGTATTTCCTATGCAATGTAATTTTTATTTTATTTGAGTCTAGGAATATGTTGTACACCGAGTCGTACTGGCAAATAGGCTATCTCCAAAATAGTTCAAAATGTTTTTTTAAAATGACCTATCAAAATGTTTACAAAAAGGTTTTCAAAAAGGTTTTCAAAAATCACCAAAACCTATTTTTAAAAACCCTAACCTAACCCTGATAGAACTCGGCCAGAGTTCGGCCAGAGTTCGGTTGGTGGCCGTTGTGATTTTGAATCTCTGGAACTTGGTCCTCCTGCAGTTGCGGATTTGACCGAGATTTGCTCATAGAGTTCTGCCCAAATTCTGACAGAAGTCTGCCTTTGGAACTCCTATAAATAAAGAAGGATTTCGATCATTTCAACTCACTCATTCACTTTCAATCTTCTCTCTATCTAAAGCTTTCAGTCTTCCAAAGAGTTTTCTAGAGCTTTCAATTTTAGATCCCAAGCCAGTTACAATCCTCTAGTCAATTTGCCAGTGCGGTACGGTCTAGAAGTTTCTGAGAGATTGTAATCAGAAGGCTTGATTGAAGAATACCTCTTCATATTTGAAGTTGGACGAGTTCTTCGTATCAAAGCTCGCGTTGTAGAAGTTGCAAGGACTTCGTAAGAAAACTTGCGGTTTTTCCAATAGTGGATTCAACTGGTAGCAAGAGTTCTACCGACTGGATTAGTCCTCAACAGAGGGATACCAGTATACATCACTGTCTTTGCGTTTGCTCTCTTAACTTTGCCTTTACATTATTTCAGTTGTGATTAATATTCTGTGATTGTGCTGCTAACATTTTTATTTAGCATTATTCCGCTGCCAACTCTATTCACCCTCCTCTAGAGTATTACGCTTTACTATTTCGTTCCTACAATTGGTATCAGAGCGGGTGTTACAGGTAAAGCAAAGGTAACAGTACAATTATTTATTCATTTTAATTAACTGTTATATAGATCACAGCACAACACATGGCAACTGTAAAATTCACAAGTGAAGGCCAGGCCACAAACAGACCCCCACTGTTTGATGGTACAAATTATACATATTGGAAAACACGGATGAGTTTCTTCTTGAAATCTCTTGATTTTGATTTATGGTCCATTGTTCTTGATGGCTATCAAAAGCCACCTCGTATAAATGTTGATGGAGTTTTAGTTGAAAAACCCCATAGCAGATATACAGAGGAAAAAAAAAGGGCCAGTCTTGACGCACGTGCCATTAATGCTCTCTTTTGTGCTTTAAAAAGAACTGAATTTAACAGGGTGTCTATCTGCACAACGGCTAATGAAGTATGGAAGCTACTCGAAGTCACACATGAAGGCATGACTCAAGTCAAGGAATCTAAAGTCAGCAGACTTACTCAAGAGTACGAAGCGTTCAAAATGAAGCCCAACGAAACAGTTACACAAATGTTCGAGAGATTCTTGGATATTGTAAATCCTTTGTCCTCCCTAGGCAAAGATTACAGTAACCATGAAAAGATTCGCAAACTCCTGCGAGCTCTTACCAAGAACTGGATTCCAAAGGCTACTGCAATCATTGAAGGAAACGACCTCACAACTATGTCCCTCGAAGTACTCATGGGTAAGCTACTCACTCATGAACTGGAGCTACAAGATTTTGAAGAGCCTGCACCAAAGGAGAAGACTATCGCCTTCAAGGCTTAGCACAGAAAAGCTGCTGAAGATGACTCAGACAGCAGTGGATCTGACGCTGAAGATCAAGCTCTCCTAGCAAGAAAGTTCAAAAGATTCATGAGACATGAGAAGAGAGTCAAAGAGAACAACAGCAACAACTGGTACCAAGAAGATGCTGTCTGTTATGGCTGCAAAAAGAAGGGACACATGAAGAAGGATTTTCCCACAAACTCATCATCGAGCAAGAAGAACAACAGGTATGAAAAAGGGAACCTGAAAAGATCAATATCTCGGAAATATGCCAACACCAGCATATGGCATGAGAGTGAAGCCAGCGACTCAGAAGACGAACACTCAGAGGACGCTGCAAATGTATGCTTCATGGCAACCGATCAGGTGGAACACCCTTCATATGCTAGAAGCAAATGGATCCTCGACAGCGGTTGCTCACGGCATATGACCGGTGACGCTACCCTATTTGCAACACTGTCGAAGAAAAAGAAGGAAGGCTATGTCTCCTTCGGTAATAATTTGAAAGGGTATATTATTGGTATCGGTGATGTTGGTAAGTCTCCCTATCCTGTAATTAAGGATGTCTGTCTGGTTACCGAGTTGAAACATAACCTACTCAGCATAAGTCATCTAGCTGATCATGGTTATGGCATCAACTTTGGCAAAGACAAATGTACTATAGTTGATGGCTCAACTGGTAGTACTATCTTTGAAGGTATCAGGAAAGACAATATATATGTTTTCTATTTGTTAGAAGAAACTAACATTTCAGGTAGATGCTTAATGGCCAAGAGTGATGAGAGTCATCTGTGGCATATGAGACTCGGTCACGCTAATATGGATACAATATCAAGATTATCCACAAAGAAGCTAGTACGCGGTTTACCGGACATTACATTCAAGAAGGATTCGGTATGCAGTCAATGTGAAAGGAACAAAGCTACCAGATCCACTTTCAAGTCAGTAAACGTAGTATGTACTACTAGACCTCTACAATTGCTTCATATGGACTTATTTGGTCCTAGCAGAGTTGCTAGCCTCGGAGGTAAACTTTATGCTTTCGTAATTGTAGATAATTTCTCTAGATACACGTGGGTATATTTCTTGACACGCAAGAATGATGCATTATCTGAATTTATCGCCTTTTGCAAGAAAGTACAGAATGAAAAAGGTTATATGATCACTCGCATAAGAAGCGATCATGGTGGCGAATTTGAGAATGCTAATTTTGAGCAATTTTGTGACACACACGATTTTATTCATGAGTTCTCCTGTCCTAGGACTCCACAACAAAATGGAGTTGTGGAACGTAAGAACAGAACTCTAACCGAAATGGCCAGAGTGATGTTAAACCAGTTTAGTCTACCCAAATATTTCTGGGCTGAAGCTGTCAACACAGCTTGCTTTGTTCTCAATAGAGTTCTAATTTGACCCAAATCGAAGAAGACTCCATTTGAGTTATGGTTTGATAGAATTCCTTCAGTTTCATACTTTAGAATTTTTGGTTGTAAATGTTTTATTCTTAATACAAAAGACAATTTGGGAAAATTTGATGAAAAGGCCGATGAAGGTATATTTTTAGGTTATGCGGCCAAGAGCAAAGGATACAGAGTCTTCAACAAACGTACCATGATCATCGAAGATTCAATCAATGTCACCTTTGATGAATTAAATCAAATAACGATTGATGACAATGAGAAAGATACATCTGTACCAAGCTCAACTCCAGCTGATTCTCAACCAAGCTCTGCACTAGCTGAACCTCCTAGAGAAGATCCAGGAACCAGCTACCTTCAGAATAAAGCAAAAAGGTTGAAATTTACAGCAAATCATCCAAAGGATTTGGTAATTGGTGATATTACCAAGGGAGTAAGTACTCGTACATCCTGTAGAGATATTGTTTCTAGTGTTGCATTTATTTCACAGCTAGAACCCAAAACTATTGATGAAGCATGTAGTGATAGTTTTTGGATAGATGCTATGCAAGAGGAATTAAACCAATTTGAACGGAATCAAGTTTGGAAACTTGTTCCCAGGCCTGTTGATCATCCGGTCATTGGCACTCGTTGGGTATTCCGAAATAAACTGAATGAGAATGGTTTAGTGACTCGTAATAAGGCTCGACTCGTAGCTCAAGGATACAATCAAGAAGAAGGTATCGACTACGATGAGACTTATGCCCCAGTTGCGAGATTAGAATCCATTCGCATATTATGTGCATTTACATGTTTTCATGATTTCAAACTTTTTCAAATGGATGTGAAGAATGCTTTTTTAAATGGTTTTATAAAAGAAGAAGTTTTTGTAGCACAACCTCCAGGTTTCACGGATTTTAAAAACCCAGATCATGTTTTCAAGTTGAAGAAAGCTCTCTAAGGTTTAAAACAAGTCCCTCGTGCTTGGTATGATCGTCTAAGCTCTTTTCTACTTGACAACGGTTTTTCAAAAGGGAAGGTTGACACTACACTTTTTATTAAATCTTTTAATGGCAAGCTGTTTTTAATTCAAATCTATGTTGATGATATTATTTTTGGATCTACTGATGAATCTCTGTGTCAAGAATTTTCTAAGTGTATGCAGAATGAGTTTGAAATGAGCATGATGGGAGAGCTGAAATTCTTTTTCGGATTGCAAATCAAACAAACTGATAATGGAACATTCATAAATCAAGCCAAGTACACAAAAGACTTGCTAAAGAAGTTCGATCTGGACAATGTCAAACCTATTGGCACTCCGATGGCAACTTCAACAAAGCTTGATTCAGATGAACAAGGCAAGCCAGTCGACACACGTAAGTATCGAGATATGATTGGTAGTTTACTTTATTTAACTGCTAGTCGTCCAGATATAATGTTTAGTGTTTGCCTGTGTGCACGTTTTCAAGCTAACCCAAAGGAATCACATCTGTCCGCAGTTAAGCGTATCTTCCGATACCTTAAAGGCACTTCTTCTGTTGGCTTGTGGTATCCCAAAACTAAGTCCTTTGACCTTATTGGTTATTCGGATGCAGATTTTACTGGATGCAAAGTTGATAGAAAAAGTACAAGTGGCACATGTCATTTCTTAGGCAAAGCTTTAGTCTCTTGGTTTAGTAAAAAGCAAAATTCTGTAGCCCTATCAACAACAGAGGCTGAGTACATCGCCGCAGGACGTTGTTGCGCTCAGATTTTATGGATGAAACAAACCTTAGAAGACTATGATTTATTTTACACACATATTCCTATTTTCTGTGATAATACGAGCACTATTAATTTGACTAAGAATCCAGTGTGTCACTCTCGTACTAAACATATCGAGATTAGACATCATTTTCTTAGAGATCATCATCAAAATGGAGATATAAACCTTGTGTACATAGATACTGAAAATCAATTAGCTGACATCTTCACTAAACCTCTAGCGGAAGATCGTTTCAATTATTTACGTCAAGAATTAGGAATTTTGGACGTCAATAATATTAACTGATTTTGTTTTATGATTATATCTCAATACGCAAAAACTGTGTTAGAGACAAGCCAATAAAGAGTCTGTCTGTCACCACAACTACGGTTGAAGCGAAGCGGTATTTAAGAGTTCCCCGGTGAACCTCCGCCAGCTGGGACAGTACTCCTACAGCTAATCTGAGACAGTCGCTGTGTAAAGACATTTAATTCATAAAATATTATTAATTATGTTATTTGAAGGCTAAAATAACTAATCTTTGAATTAAATATTTGAAATGAGAATGAAAAAGAAGTGGCAAAAATCAACTTTGAAGAACCCTAGGCGAATTCGGCCAGAGCTCTGACCGAATTCGGCCCGAGTTCGGTTGAGGGTATCTGTGTATATATCCAGAACCCGAGAGCTTCTTCTATTTTATTGCTTCCAAACCAATTCAAACAGCAGCAGCAGCCGACCCGAGCCATCAAACCCTAGTTTTTCACCAATCTTTTCCTTCCAATCTACTTGGTGAAATCTCTCCAAAATTTGGAATCGTGCGGAGATCGACATTCTCTACAACATATCCTAATTTCGTGAGGTATAACTCCCTCTTTCTCCACCCTTCAATTTGTGCTTTTTATTTTCAATGGCACCTAAATTTAATCCATTCAAGAGGAAGAAGAAGACCACTCCTAGTGAGGAAGGCTCGTCTTCGAATCCATACACGGATTCACTCTTTTTGCCGATCCAAACGAGCGACGGCACTTTCGATGGGTTTTTCTTCCAAACCCTCGACCAAGCCCTTTTATGGTACGGTGATTTTTCCACCCGATCCATATGCGGCGACGCTCCGATCAAATGGATGGTATTTCTCGATCATCGTCACTTGTTTGAGGCATTAGGGTTACACCTATTTGTTAAACTGTGCTTCCCGATAGCTACTAATGCCATTCGTTTATTCTATTGCAATCTCGTAGTTAACACTTTTGTTGTGAGCACACGTGTTAGAGGCATCGACATCGAGTTCGATGATGCCCTCCTAGCGGAGATTCTTGGTATTTCCAATGAAGGTGAACCGCTAGTAGACATCACGGAATTCGAGTTTCCCGAAGGCACGACACTCACTAGTTTCAAAGCGGAACTTCGTGCTCCTGACAGAGTACGCTCTGGAAAGTTCAAGGCTAACAACCTGAACTTGTTCAACTACGAATTGCATCGCATCATCTACTCTACTATCCTTCCCAAATCCACTTCCAAAGATAATGTGACCTCACTTGAGCTGTTCGCCATGTACCATATTCTTAAGGGGATTCCTTTTTCCACCCCTAAGACTATCATTCAGATGATGGGACGATGTCGTGCTAGAGATCGAAATCTCTCTTACGCGATGATCCTCCCTCGTATCTTTCAGCGATTTGAGATCGATCTATCGACTTGTACTCAGGACTCTGAGCCCAAGTTTCTTCAGCTATCTCGTCGCAGCCGGACTGCTTCAGCTCCACCTACTGCTCCTCCTACTGCACCTCCTCCACCACCTCATCAGTATGCCATAACATTTGAGGGCATACATCAGCACTTATCTGCTTTGCACGTCTCATTGACGGACATAGCTCGCGAGCGTGAGTTCCGCGATGTCATCCGTTACCAGGCGATGGCAAACTCCTTGGCCGATCTGCGTTTTGCCCGGACTGGTCACTCTGCCGCCTCCATCCCTCGAGATCCAGCTTTTTCGGGTTACCGCTGTGAGGATGAGGCTGTCCATGCCTACTTCCAGACAGGTAACGCCTATGATTGGTATCGTGCACCTCGTGACTACGTTGGTGAGTTCTATGTTGGCGCCCCTACTCATCCTTCTGGCGCTGGTACCTCTGGTGCTGGTCCTTCCGGTCATGCTGGCCGAGCTGCTGATGATGATGATGACGAGGATAGTGATGAGGAGATGTGATTTGATTTTTTAGTGATATTCTATTGTATACTTGGAAATGCTCCAACATTCCAAGTTTTTACCAGTATTTTTTTTATCACTACTTTTGATATTTATCAGCACTTTGTAGTATGCTTTTTTTTCATGGACATGCTTATGGTGTTTCGTTTATGATATTTCAGTTTCTTTCAGCACTTTGTTTAAAGCACTATCTCTTTATACTGCTTCTTCATTACAAACTGCCTGTGAAATAGCATGCCTGAGATTTCTTTTATGTTTTTGAAACAATAGCATGCCTGTGATAATATTCTTTAGAGACAATAGCATGCATGTGATGATAATTTGTAGAAACTTTACATGCCTGTGATGATGTATATCTACAATTTATGTTTTATTTATTATGTTTTCTCACTATTTGTTCCTTATGCATTAATTGCAGGGGAGCCTTCTGCATTAAATGCGTGGGAGCCTTCTCTTGTGCAATTATTTTGCTAAGTGACAAAGGGGGAGAAAATTAAAGATCTAACATATTTTTTTGAGTTAAATACATGACATGAACAATTTCACATTTTGATTCTTTTTGAACAAGCTTAATGTTATATCATTCATAGTTTGTCAATTATCAAAATGGGGGAGATTGTTGGCCCATTGGTCATATGGTCAACCTGATTTTAATAATTGATCAAACTCTGTCTGGATATACAAAGCTAGTTGGGACATCTCGGTTTCTTGGACATAAGCAAGATTGGCTATCCACTCCGTTCAAGACTGAAGATCTGTTTGCCTACTCGAGTCTGTATTTCCTATGCAATGTAATTTTCATTTTATTTGAGTCTAAGAATATGTTGTACACCGAGTCGTACTGGCAAATAGGCTATCCCCAAAATAGTTCAAAATGTTTTTTTAAAATGACCTATCAAAATGTTTACAAAAAGGTTTTCAAAAGGTTTTCAAAAATCACCAAAACCTATTTTTAAAAACCCTAACCTAACCCTGACAGAACTCGGCCAGAGTTTGGCCAGAGTTCGGCCAGAGTTCGGTTGGTGGCCGTTGTGATTTTGAATCTCTGGAACTTGGTCCTCCTGCAGTTGCGGATTTGACCGAGATTTGCTCATAGAGTTCTGCCCAAATTCTGACAGAAGTCTGCCTTTGGAACTCCTATAAATAGAGAAGGATTTCGATCATTTCAACTCACTCATTCACTTTCAATCTTCTCTCTATCTAAAGCTTTCAGTCTTCCAAAGAGTTTTCTAGAGCTTTTAATTTCAGATCCCAAGCCAGTTACAATCTTCTAGTCAATTTGCCAGTGCGGTACGGTCTAGAAGTTTCTGAGAGATTGTAATCAGAAGGCTTGATTGAAGAATACCTCTTCACATTTGAAGTTGGACGAGTTCTTCGTATCAAAGCTCACGTTGTAGAAGTTGCAAGGACTTCGTAAGAAAACTTGCGGTTTTTTTAATAGTGGATTCAACTGGTAGCAAGAGTTCTACCGACTGGATTAGTCCTCAACAGAGGGATACCAGTATACATCGCTGTCTTTGCGTTTGCTCTCTTAACTTTGCCTTTACATTATTTCAGTTGTGATTAATATTCTGTGATTGTGCTGCTATCATTTTTATTTAGCATTATTCCGCTGCCAACTCTATTCACCCCCCCTCTAGAGTATTACGCTTTACTATTTCGTTCCTACAATTGGTATCAGAGCGGGTGTTACAGGTAAAGCAAAGGTAATAGTGCAATTATTTATTCATTTTAATTAACTGTTATATAGATCACAGCACAACACATGGCAACTGTGAAATTCACAAGTGAAGGCCAGGCCACAAACAGACCCCCACTGTTTGATGGTACAAATTATACATATTGGAAAACACGGATGAGTTTCTTCTTGAAATCTCTTGATTTTGATTTATGGTCCATTTTTCTTAATGGCTATCAAAAGCCACCTCGTATAAATGTTGATAGAGTTTTAGTTGAAAAACCCCATAGCAGATATACAGAGAAAGAAAAAAAAAGAACCAGTCTTGACGTACGTGCCATTGATGCTCTCTTTTGTGCTTTAGACAGAACTGAATTTAACAGGGTGTCTATCTGCACAACGGCTAATAAAGTATGGAAGCTACTCGAAGTCACACATAAAGGCACGACTCAAGTCAAGGAATCTAAAGTCAGCAGACTTACTCAAGAGTACGAATCGTTCAAAATGAAGCCCAACGAAACAGTTACACAAATATTCGAGAGATTCTTGGATATTGTAAATCCTTTGTCCTCCCTAGGCAAAGATTACAGTAACCATGAAAAGATTCGCAAACTCCTGTGAGCTCTCACCAAGAACTGGATTCCAAAGGCTACTGCAATCATTGAAGGGAACGACCTCACAACTATGTCCCTCGAAGTACTCATGGGTAAGCTACTCACTCATGAACTGGAGCTACAAGATTTTGAAGAGCCTGCACCAAAGGAGAAGACTATCGCCCTCAAGGCTTAGCACAGAAAAGCTGCTGAAGATGACTCAGACAGCAGTAGATCTGACGTTGAAGATCAAGCTCTCCTAGCAAGGAAGTTCAAAAGATTCATGAGACATGAGAAGAGAGTCAAAGAGAACAACAGCAACAACTGGTACCAAGAAGATGCTGTCTGTTATGGCTGCAAGAAGAAGGGACACATGAAGAAGGATTGTCCCACAAACTCATCATCGAGCAAGAAGAACAACAGGTATGAAAAAGGGAACCTGAAAAGATCAACATCTCGGAAATATGCCAACACCAGCATATGGCATGAGAGTGAAGCCAGCGACTCAGAAGACGAACACTCAGAGGACACTGCAAATGTATGCTTCATGGCAACCGATCAGGTGGAACACCCTTCACATGCTAGAAGCAAATGGTTCCTCGACAGCGGTTGCTCACGGCATATGACCGGTGACGCTACCCTATTTGCAACAATGTCGAAGAAAAAGAAGGAAGGCTATGTCTCCTTCGGTAATAATTTGAAAGGGTATATTATTGGTATCGGTGATGTTGGTAAGTCTCCCTATCCTGTAATTAAGGATGTCTGTCTGGTTACCGAGTTGAAACATAACCTACTCAGCATAAGTCATCTAGCTGATCATGGTTATGGCATCAACTTTGGCAAAGACAAATGTACTATAGTTGATGGCTCAACTGGTAGTACTATCTTTGAAGGTATCAGGGAAGACAATATATATATTTTCTATTTGTTAGAAGAAACTAACATTTCAGGTAGATGCTTAATGGCCAAGAGTGATGAGAGTCATCTGTGGCATATGAGACTCGGTCACGCTAATATGGATACAATATCAAGATTATCTACAAAGAAGCTAGTACGCGGTTTACCGGACATTACATTCAAGAAGGATTCGGTATGCAGTCAATGTGAAAGGAACAAAGCTACCAGATCCACTTTCAAGTCAGTAAACGCAGTATGTACTACTAGACCTCTATAATTGCTTCATATGGACTTATTTGGTCCTAGCAGAGTTGCTAGCCTCGGAGGTAAACTTTATGCTTTCGTAATTGTAGATGATTTTTCTAGATACACGTGGGTATATTTCTTGACACGCAAGAATGATGCATTATCCGAATTTGTCGCCTTTTACAAGAAAGTACAGAATGAAAAAGGTTACATGATCACTCGCATAAGAAGCGATCATGGTGGCGAATTTGAGAATACTGATTTTGAGCAATTTTGTGACACACACGGTTTTATTCATGAGTTCTCCTGCCCTAGGACTCCACAACAAAATGGAGTTGTGGAACGTAAGAACAGAACTCTAATCGAAATGGCCAGAGTGATGTTAAACCAGTTTAGTCTACCCAAATATTTCTGGGCTGAAGCTGTCAACACAGCTTGCTTTGTTCTCAATAGAGTTCTAATTTGACCAAAATCGAAGAAGACTCCATTTGAGTTATGGTTTGATAGAATTCCTTCAGTTTCATACTTTAGAATTTTTGGTTGTAAATGTTTTATTCTTAATACAAAAGACAATTTGGGAAAATTTGATGAAAAGGCCGATAAAGGTATATTTTTAGGTTATGCGGCCAAGAGCAAAGGATACAGAGTCTTCAACAAACGTACCATGATCATCGAAGAGTCAATCAATGTTACATTTGATGAATTAAATCAAATGACGATTGATGACAATGACGAAGATACATCTGTACCAAGCTCAACTCCAGCTGATTCTCAACCAAGCTCTGTACTAGCTGAACCTCCTAGAGAAGATCCAGGAACCAGCTACCTTCAGAATGAAGCAAAAAGGTTGAAATTTACAGCAAATCATCCAAAGGATTTGGTAATTGGTGATATTACCAAGGGAGTAAGTACTCGTACATCCTGTAGAGATATTGTTTCTAGTGTTGCATTTATTTCACAGCTAGAACCCAAAACTATTGATGAAGCATGTAGTGATAGTTTTTGGATAGATGCTATGCAAGAGGAATTAAACCAATTTGAACAGAATCAAGTTTGGAAACTTGTTCCCAGGCCTGTTGATCATCCGGTCATTGGCACCCGTTGGGTATTCCGAAACAAACTGAATGAGAATGGTTTAGTGACTCGTAATAAGGCTCGACTCGTAGCTCAAGGATACAATCAAGAAGAAGGTATCGACTACGATGAGACTTATGCCCCAGTTGCAAAATTAGAATCCATTCGCATGTTATGTGCATTTGCATGTTTTCATGATTTCAAACTTTTCAAATGGATGTGAAGAGTACTTTTTTAAATGGTTTTATAAAAGAAGAAGTTTTTGTAGCACAACCTCCAGGTTTCACGGATTTCAAAAACCCAGATTATGTTTTCAAGTTGAAGAAAGCTCTCTACGGTTTAAAACAAGCCCCCCGTGCTTGGTGTGATCGTCTAAGCTCTTTTCTACTTGACAACGGTTTTTCAAAAGGGAAGGTTGACACTACACTTTTTATTAAATCTTTTAATGGCAAGCTGCTTTTAATTCAAATCTATGTTGATGATATTATTTTTGGATCTACTGATGAATCTCTGTGTCAAGAATTTTCTAAGTGTATGCAGAATGAGTTTGAAATGAACAGGATAGGAGAGCTGAAATTTTTTCTCGGATTGCAAATCAAACAAACTGATAATGGGACATTCATAAATCAAGCCAAGTACACAAAAGACTTGCTAAAGAAGTTCGATCTGGACAATGTCAAACCTATTGGCACTCCGATGGCAACTTCAACAAAGCTTGATTCAGATGAACAAGGCAAGCCAGTCGACACACGTAAGTATCGAGGTATGATTGGTAGTTTACTTTATTTAACTGCTAGTCGTCCAGATATAATATTTAGTGCTTGCCTGTGTGCACGTTTTCAAGCTAACCCAAAGGAATCACATCTGTCCGCAGTTAAGCGTATCTTCCGATACCTTAAAGGCACTTCTTCTGTTGGCTTGTGGTATCCCAAAACTAAGTCCTTTGACCTTATTGGTTATTCGGATGCAGATTTTGCTGGATGCAAAGTTGATAGAAAAAGTACAAGTGGCACATGTCATTTCTTAGGCAAAGCTTTAGTCTCTTGGTTTAGTAAAAAGTAAAATTCTGTAGCCCTATCAATAACAGAGGCTGAGTACATCGCCGCAGGACGTTGTTGCGCTCAGATTTTGTGGATGAAACAAACCTTAGAAGACTATGATTTATTTTACACACATATTCCCATTTTCTGTGATAACACGAGCACTATTAATTTGACTAAGAATCCAGTGTGTCACTCTCGTACTAAACATATCGAGATTAGACATCATTTTCTTAGAGATCATCATCAAAATGGAGATATAAACCTTGTGTACATAGATACTGAAAATTAATTAGCTGACATCTTCACTAAACCTCTAGCGGAAGATCGTTTCAATTATTTACGTCGAGAATTAGGAATTTTGGACGTCAATAATATTAATTGATTTTGTTTTATGATTATATCTCAATACGCAAAAACTGTGTTAGAGACAAGCCAATAAAGAGTCTGTCTGTCACCACAACTACGGTTGAAGCGAAACGGTATTTAGGAGTTCCCCGGTGAACCTCCGCCAGCTGGGACAGTACTCCTACAGCTAATCTGAGACAGTTGCTGTGTAAAGACATTTAATTCATAAAATATTATTAATTATATTATTTGAAGGCTAAAATAACTAATCTTTGAATTAAATATTTGAAATGAGAATGAAAAAGAAGTGGCAAAAATTAACTTTGAAGAACACTAGGCGAATTCGGCCAGAGCTCTGACCGAATTCGGCCCGAGTTCGGTTGAGGGTATCTGTGTATATATCCAGAACCCGAGAGCTTCTTCTCTTTCATTGCTTCCAAATCAATTCAAACAGCAGCAGCAGCCGACCCGAGCCATCAAACCCTAGTTCTTCACCAATCTTTTCCTTCCAATCTACTTGGTGAAATCTCTCCAAAATTTAGAATCGTGCGGAGATCGACATTCTCTACAACATATCCTAATTTCGTGAGGTATAACTCCCTCTTTCTCCACCCTTCAATTTGTGCTTTTTATTTTCAATGGCACCTAAATTTAATCCATTCAAGAGGAAGAAGAAGACCACTCCTAGTGAGGAAGGCTCGTCTTCGAATCCACACACGGATTCACTCTTTTCGCCGATCCAAACGAGCGACGGCGCTTTCGATGGGTTTTTCTTCCAAACCCTCGACCAAGCCCTTTTATGGTACGGTGATTTTTCCACCCGATCCATATGCGGCGGCGCTCCGATCAAATGGACGATATTTCCCGATCATCGTCACTTGTTTGAGGCATTAGGGTTACACCTATTTGTTAAACTGTGCTTCCCGATAGCTACTAATGCCATTCGTTTATTCTATTGCAATCTCGTAGTTAACACTTTTGTTGTGAGCACACGTGTTGGAGGCATCGACATCGAGTTCGATGATGCCCTCATAGCGGAGATTCTTGGTATTCCCAATGAAGGTGAACCGCTAGTAGACATCACGGAATTCAAGTTTTCCGAAGGCACGACACTCACTAGTTTCAAAGCGGAACTCCGTGCTCCTGACAGAGTACGCTCTGGAAAGTTCAAGGCTAACAACCTGAACTTGTTCAACTACGAATTGCATCGTATCATCTACTCTACTATCCTTCCCAAATCCACTTCCAAAGATGATGTGACCTCACTTGAGCTGTTCGCCATGTACCATATTCTTAAGGGGATTCCTTTTTCCACCCCTAAGACTATCATTCAGATGATGGGACGATGTCGTGCTAGAGATCGAAATCTCTCTTACGCGATGATCCTCCCTCGTATCTTTCAGCGATTTGAGATCGATCTATCGACTTGTACTCAGGACTCTGAGCCCAAGTTTTTTCAGCTATCTCGTCGCAGCCGGACTGCTTCAGCTCCACCTACTGCTCCTCCTACTGCACCTCCTCCACCACCTCATCAGTATGCCATGACATTTGAGGGCATACATCAGCACTTATCTGCTTTGCACGTCTCATTGACGGACATGGCTCACGAGCGTGAGTTCCGCGATGTCACCCGTTACCAGGCGATGGCAAACTCCTTGGCCGATCTGCGTCTTGCCCAGACTGGTCACTCTGCCGCCTCCATCCCTCGAGATCCAGCTTTTTTGGGTTACCGCTGTGAGGATGAGGCTGTCCATGCCTACTTCCAGCCAGGTAACGCCTATGATTGGTATCGTGCACCTCGTGACTACGTTGGTGAGTTCTATGCTGGCGCCCCTACTCATCCTTCTGGCACTGGTACCACTGGTGCTGGTCCTTCCGGTCATGCTGGCCGAGCTGTTGATGATGATGATGACGAAGATAGTGATGAGGAGATGTGATTTGATTTTTTAGTGATATTCTATTGTATACTTGGAAATGCTCCAACATTCCAAGTTTTTATCAGTATTTCTTTTTATCAGTACTTTTGATATTTATCAGCACTTTGTAGTATGCTTTTTTTTCATGGACATGCTTATGGTGTTTCGTTTATGATATTTCAGTTTCTTTCAGCACTTTGTTTAAAGCACTATCTCTTTATACTGCTTCTTTATTACAAACTGCCTGTGAAATAGTATGCCTGAGATTTCTTTTATGTTTTTGAAACAATAGCATGCCTGTGATAATATTCTTTAGAGACAATAGCATGCATGTGATGATAATTTATAGAAACTTTACATGCCTGTGATGATGTATATCTACTCTTTATGTTTTATTTATTATGTTTTCTCACTATTTGTTCCTTATGCATTAATTGCAGGGAAGCCTTCTGCATTAAATGCGGGGGAGCCTTTTCTTGTGCAATTATTTTGCTAAGTGACAAAGGGGGAGAAAATTAAAGATCTAACATATTTTTTTGAGTTAAATACAGGACATGAACAATTTCACGTTTTGATTCTTTTTGAACAAGCTTAATGTTATATCATTCATAGTTTATCAATTATCAAATTGGAGGAGATTGTTGGCCCATTGGTCATATGGTCAACCTGATTTTAATAATTGATCAAATTCTGTCTGGATATACAAAGCTAGTTGGGACATCTCGATTTCTTGGACATAAGCAAGATTGGCTATCCACTCCATTCAAGGCTGAAGATCTGTTTGCCTACTCGAGTCTGTATTTTCTATGCAATGTAATTTTCATTTTATTTGAGTCTAGGAATATGTTGTACACCGAGTCGTACTGGCAAATAGGCTATCCCCAAAATAGTTCAAAATGTTTTTTAAAATGACCTATCAAAATATTTACAAAAAGGTTTTCAAAAAGGTTTTCAAAAATCACCAAAACCTATTTTTAAAAACCCTAACCTAACCCTGACAGAACTCGGCCAGAGTTCGGCCAGAGTTCGGTTGGTGGCCGTTGTGATTTTGAATCTCTGGAACTTGGTCCTCCTGCAGTTGCGGATTTGACCGAGATTTGCTCATAGAGTTCTGCCCGAATTCTGCTCGAATTCTGACAGAAGTCTGCCTTTGGAACTCCTATAAATAGAGAAGGATTTCGATCATTTCAACTCACTCATTCACTTTCAATCTTCTCTCTATCTAAAGCTTTCAGTCTTCCAAAGAGTTTTCTAGAGCTTTCAATTTCAGATCCCAAGCCAGTTACAATCCTCTAGTCAATTTGCCAGTGCGGTACGGTCTAGAAGTTTCTGAGAGATTGTAATCAGAAGGCTTGATTGAAGAATACCTCTTCACATTTGAAGTTGGACGAGTTCTTCGTATCAAAGCTCGCGTTGTAGAAGTTGCAAGGACTTCGTAAGAAAACTTGCGGTTTTTTTCAATAGTGGATTCAACTGGTAGCAAGAGTTCTACCGACTGGATTAGTCCTCAACAGAGGGATACCAGTATACATCGCTGTCTTTGCGTTTGCTCTCTTAACTTTGCCTTTACATTATTTCAGTTGTGATTAATATTCTGTGATTGTGCTGCTAACATTTTTATTTAGCATTATTCCGCTGCCAACTCTATTCACCCCCCCTCTAGAGTATTACGCTTTACTATTTCGTTCCTACACCGGCCAACCCTAATTATTTAACAAGGATTTGGTTCGGTTCGGTTCGGTTTAGTCAGTTTTTGGCATAACCAAATCGTGAACCGAATCGAATCGGTCGGTTTTAAAAAAATTGAAGCCGAACCAAACCAACTGAACCATCAATTCGGTTTAAAACCAATCGATTCGGTTTAGCTTGGTTCGATTTGATCGGTTTGACTTAATTGTGCACAGCCCTACTACTCCCCCAAGCAATTCCCGAGTCAATGAGTCAATGAGTCAATAAGTCAATATAGCAATCCGTCAATCGATGTGGAGTCCGAGAGGGATCCACGGTGAATCAGTGTCACTATACTATATGAAACCAACTGATGGATACATTTAATTATTAAAATAAAAACACAGACATGGAATAGATATGAAACTTGCCTTGGATATCTCCTTGGCGTGGAAAGCGACGAGTAGCAGGTAACCGCTAGGGTTTAGGGTCCCAAACCTACAGATTCGTAACACCAGGCTTAGAAACTAGAATAACTACACTCTAACCCTTAAAAGCAACGCTAAAAGTGCTAAGTCTGATCGGTTGAAACAACCAAAAAGTTTAGGACAAAAATAATATTTATATATTAAGAATATATTTTATAAAACTAACATTAAGTGACAAAATAACCATTTTTAGTAAAATACATGTTTTGCCATAATAAATAAGATAAGAAAATTTAACTATTGAGTCGTACAAACAATTTATTATTATATCAAAATAAGATTTCCCAAAACTAATGTTTTTAATATTTATAATTTAATAGAAATGATTTTACCCAAAAATAATTTAAATAACCAGGTTTATCATTCAAGAAAAGTTGTACTCTTTTATTTACAAGATTAATTATTTAATAAGAAAAATAATTATAATATAATATTTTAATAGAATTCTTTTATTGCAAAAGTTCCAAGATAATTAATAAGTATAAAAATACCTTTTTTAGCGATAAACTCTACTTTTCACTAATTATTAAGTAGCTAAACTACTACAAAATTAATAAGTTTTCGGGACAAAAATATAAATAATCATTTTATTTAACTATAAACAAATACTTATTCTATTATGAAAGCCTGTTAAATATAAAACTGTTTAGAAAGTTATATATATATACATATACGTATACATTTTTTAGTAACAATTAAATTACTAATAGTATTTCACAACCAAAATATTAATTAATGAAAAATGCAAAGTTATTGGTTAAGGTAGCTATGGTATTAATCATAATTACGTAGTTGACGGATCAAAATATATTAATCTACAGCTAACGTGTAGCTCACCTTCCCAGAAATTGTTGAATTATTTATTATTATTATTATTAAATGGCGATTTTAATATTTTATGAATAATCATTTAGTTAATTATTACGGTAGGTGACTTTAGCCATGGTTAAGATTTGGAGTACAAGGCGACTAGAAATCGTGGCACGGATAGTGCAGTGGCATGCTTTGACTAGTGTTTAGCCATGGTAGGGGAATGCAAAGCTATATGAGTGTCCTAACTAGGAAAACCAGGCCAAGTTGCGACTTAACCCTAACCGAAGTTTTATTTATTATTTAATTATATTATTGAGTTTTAGGGAACCCGGTTGTACCGAACCTATCCAGATTGGGCCCAAGTCAAATCCAAGCCCATGAGGTGTTGCAGTGTGACCAAAGACGTCAGTGTAGACACATATTGTATTGGTATTTTACCTTGATAATTTTGGAGACAATTCTAGGAACAATTGCTATATATATATAATATATTATATGTGCTTGTTATTAGAAATAATATTTTATTTAATAATATAGTCCTTAACAAATGTGTAGGACTCTATGGAAATTATCTAGGTTATATATAAATATAGAAGTGTATTTCGGTATATGGAAAATTAGGCTTATATATATATTATATATTATATATATATATATATATATATATATATATATAACATAAAGTGGTATTTGAAGATATGTATATATATATATATATATATATATATATATTATATATATATATATATATATATATATATATATATATATATACATAAAGTGGTATTTGAAGATATATGTATATATATATATATATATATATATATATATATATATATATATATATATATATATATATATATATATATATATATATATATATATTACTATGTACACAAATAAGTGTATGTGTATAAATATATACGCCATAGTTGATAAGACAACGAAATCCCAGCCTAGGCCATATCAGCCCAACACCCACAAGCCCCAGCCGAGCCCAGCTTTTCCAAGGCCTAGCCAACTGAAGCCTTAACCCATTTCCCTTAGCAACCAGGCCAACTTGGGCCCAAGCCGAGCCCAGGTTCTCGGGCCTGAGCCCCCTAGCTTCCCCAAGCAAGCCCACAGGTCAACCATCCCCCACCGCTCAGCCTTAATCCTAACCCGACCCGAGCGGGTGATACACGCAGCGTGTGTATATACTCAGAAGGCCGAGTGATCGACGGAGGACCTGATCTCATAACCTAAACCCTAAGCGAGTGCCACACCACCCCCAACGCGTACGTTTCGGCGAGCCACCGCGCTTTGCCGGCCAAGCCACCGCCGCGCGCGGCCGAAGCCACTGGAGGCAGCACGCACACGCGCGCACGGACAGGGGAACACGGCGACAGCAACAGCCCGACCCCGATTTTGCAGGTAAATTTCTCCTTCATCTCAACGTCGTTTTCCTAACCAATTAGTGATTCAAGAACACAACACATAGGCCTCGACACCTGTGAAATAGCTTTTGATCTCGGTGGCCAGATCACGAGAAATCCGAGGTTGAAATCTCGGAAAAACCAGTTTTAAAATATACGAAAACAGAACGACACCCAACCCAAACCGAGATTTGGAAGGGAAATTGGGGACAGAACAATTAGGATTTTCAAAATCCATTTGAACATGTTTGTAGACAACCTAACCAGGATCGAAACCCATTAAATAGATTATTTTATCATGTATTATATTTATGTTAAAACAGTTCCAAAAATCAAGAAAAATATGAAAAATAGTTTTTGAGAAACTTAGAAAACACTCCGATACAACGTGTATCTCGCCAAACCGGGCGATGTGGTCACGAACCGAAAGCATCGAAAGCTGCGTAACGATTTCGTAGACGTGTGGGCTTTGACAAAATTCAAATTGGTCGCATGTGCGCGACAAATTTGATACGTATCCGTCAAAATTACAGTATCGACCTCTGTGCATGTTTCCCAATTACTTTGTGCACGTTCGTCAGATCGAGACGAAGCTTGCGCCAACAGGACCGTATCATTTTTCTGGTCCTGTACGCCATGTTTGGTCCGATTCTGAGACAGTTGATCAGATCGCCGTTTTGCGGGCCCCACGGTCCCACTCAACGGGCGATTTTGTGCACGGCCCACCGGAATCCAACTTTGGACATACAGTTGGGTTCGTATCGGAAAACCGGATCCATAGACATGTAGTTTGATGACTTTAGAGACCATTGACTCTGACACGCTTTTCAGTGCAAAGTGGGTCAAACGGCGGACATCGCTTTTGTCCAAAATTACCGTTTTGCCCCTGTGTCCAGAATTGGACTTAAGGACAGGCAATAGTAGCTAATTTGACTATTCTGAGAATGTTGGTAACGTTTATTTCAGCTTTCGGAGACATTATTGGTTCTCCGTGCAACCCTCAGGCAAGTATACCTTGCCGAACATATACAGTATTTATATTGTTTCTTTCTATTGTGTTCCTTTCATATTGTCATATGACTCCATATTGTGATTGATTTGTCCTTGATTGCTTTACTTGTTCTAGATTACGTGCACGTATAGGATATTCGACATTGTTGATTATTGGTCTTTTCGTGTTATCTTGTCTCGTGATTGAGTTGTCAGTTTCTATATCTGTCCTTGACATGACCATTCTCGAATGGGTGTATCTTGCATTGTTGTCACGACCCGTACCCGCTTTTCCGGATACGAGACGTGTCCAAGCCAGCCTACGCCGCAGAGTCGGCAGTAGAACGCTGTCAAGCCCGCAAGAAATAAATGCTCAAAATAAACTTTATTGCTCATTCACATTTTTTAAATTTATTACAACATTTACAACATTTATAATTAAAGGAAATACAAGTTCTCACAATTAATGAAAGTGATACAACTGCTATCTATTTCTAGGTTGACTTCAGCATACCCATGTCTTCCCAGTGCTAAGAGTGATCGCGGCTAAACCTGAAAAATGTTAGTTTTCAGTCAGGAATGGAACAAGTACACAAATCGACGGCAATGCGAAAATATAATAGAATTAACAAGACATGAAAATAACATATGAGATATCAAAACTGGAAGATAACTGATGACATAGCACGATAGAGAAGAAAACAAGGAAAAAACTAATAAAAGACATCTATCTAGGTGGTTTAAAATATCCTTTTCGACATGTGAACGGCTAGGAGGTAAATCTGGTACCCTGCACGTGTCGTGTGCAGCTGCTATCATTCACGAAAGACACGGGGGATAGTTCTGGGTAGTCCACATGTCTACTAAGATATTTCCCCTCCCGGCTACTCCGTGTGACGAACGTGTCAACAAGCAGCAAGATATATGTATAGACATGAAATGAAAAGACTACTATGAATCGAAAGTAATCAGAAAGTGCACTTGCCTGAGGTCCTTAGCTGGAGAAACCAATAATACCATACCACTCAATGAGCCACAATCAATCAACACACGCAGAAGTCACCAGATGCTGAAATAAACATTACCAACGTTCTCAGAATAGTCAAATTAGCTAGGATTGCCTGTCCTTAAGTCCAATTCCGGACACATGGGCAAAACGGTAATTTCGAACAAAAACGATGTCCGCCGTTGGACCCGCTTTGCGCCGAAAAGCGTGCCAGGGTCAATGGTCTTTAAAGTCATCAAACTACATGTCACGGGTCCGGTTTTCCAATACGAACCCAACCGTATGTCCAAAGTTGGATTTTGACATGCCGTGCACAAAATCGCCCGTTGAGTGGGACCGTGGGGTCCACAAAACGACGTACGATTCAACTGTCTCAGAATTGGACCAAACCTGGCATACAGGACCAGAAAAATGATACGGTCCTGTTGGCGCAAGTTTTGTCCCGATCCGAGGTGCACACACGAAGTTATGACTAAATTTGCATTGCGCGGATACGGGACAATTCCGACGGATACGCGTTTGATACGACACGCACACACATCCAAATCAAGTTCCGTCAGTTCCCACACGTCCACTTTTACTGCCCGCTCCTGTCGGAGTCAACGGTACGCGACGAGGTGGGCCAGTTTGACGGGACGCACCCGTATCGGGAAAATCCTTTTATTTTGAAAACCAGTTTTTCTTAATTTTGGAAGTTGAATAATTTTGTGTACGTACAATATTATTGAAGAGTACCATAAGGGTTTTGGTACCCCTATATGTTGTCTACAAGGCCCTTCTTGTGGATTTTGAAGACTGTGCGTGAGGTGACGGCAAACAACGTGTCAATACGGTGTTTTAATTAACTAAATTCTGTCACAATTTCATACAGTTTTTCTTTGACTTCTCTTCGATTTTTCGGACAACCTCGGCCATCTAGGTTCGAACTAATTGAAGGAGTCTAAAGGTGGTTGTGTTGTAATCGTACCTGAGCAATCGGGACGACGTTTCGTCGACCGAGGAGGGAGAACCGCGGTCTCAAACATCGGGGTTTGGGCCGCCTGCTGCTGCGGTCCTCGGCTCCAGGCCGCGCGCGCGCGCTGGTCGGCGGCGGTTCCCGGCCGCCGGTGGTGGCAGCGCTGGCGGCGAGCGGTCGCCTGGGTGGCCTCCAGGGGGTCGCCAGGGGTAGGCTAGGATCAGTTAGGGTTTTGCAAGTTTAAGGTTTTTAGAAGTCGATGAAGTTGCTCATCAAAATATATATATACATACTGAAACGAAGGGGAGCTCGGGTCTGGGCCGAGAGTAGGGTGCGGGTTTCAGGCTGCTGGTTTGATGCTTGTTTTTTTTTTTTGGGCGGAGAGAGCAATGATGGGGTTAAACAGATCCCATACAAATTGCTTGCATTCATAGTAAGCATTATATTACAGACAGTACTCAGTAGTACTATACATAGCCACAAAGAAGAAGAGGCTCGGATTGGGGGGGTTGCCTGGTGCTAGGCCTGGCTGAGTTGGGTTGGGTGTTAACTCATTTATTTCTTGCTATTTCCTTTTTCTTTTTCTTTTTATTATATGCCTATATATAATAGACATATATATATATATACATATATATATCCATATATATATACACACACGTATATAAATATATATGTATATTTATATATACACACCCATATACGCCCATGTATATATATGTACTTATATATAAATTCCTATACATATACATATATCTATATATATATATATTTACACATATAACAAAATTAATATCTATATACGCATACACACATATTTCTATATACATTTATATATACCTATACTCATATATTTATATACGTTTATATATAAATACGCACATATTCATATATATATATTATATTTAATATTCAATCAATAACAGTAAATTGATATTATATATATATATATATAACAATTAATTAGAAAATAATTTATTTATAAAGGCTATTATTCACATACTTGAATATACTACTATGTACACAAGCTTACATATAGCCTAAAAATGCCAAAATCTAAAATAGCATTTTAAGAAAATACACTTCATATTTTAATATCAATAACACTTATATATACCAATTATTTAGGGAAAATATTTGTTAGTACCTTAAAATAAAATATGAATATATATATATATATATATATATATAAAATAAATATGCCCCCTACAAGAACGTCTCTGGTCGCACTACCCGTCACATGGATTTGGGTTTGGCTCGGGTCAAGTCTGACTAGTTTAGTACAACGGTTCTCCCAAAATCATTAATCTAATTATCTAATTAATTATTCATAAATCATAAAATCACCATTTAAAATCCAATAAATAATAAAATAAAATATTTTAAGTATTTCCGGGAAGGGGAGCTACAAATTTACCCACCTTAAAAAATAATTTCGTCCTCGAAATTCTAATCCATAACTATTCCTTAAGATTCAATAAGAAGTCTACCTGAACCTTAATCTTTTTGAATTTTAATTCCTCCAAAAATAGTTTGCATTCTTCTCTTAGCCATATAGCCTCCAGTACTTCTACCAACCTTTGGTCACACTACTCCTCAAACTAAAATCTTAAAAATCTTCTAACTGGTTGCTAACAACCTACCAACAAATATCTAGGCATAAGGTATCTATAATCCTCTCGTATCCATCAAGCAACCCAAATTTACAAGCAGTAAATTACACAAGTAGCTAAGAAATATTGATAAATTCTAATAAGCATGACCGTTCATCGTTTTGCAATAGAAAGGACAGGAAGATAAGGAAGAACAATCAAGAGCAATCATGCAGTTTAAAGAGCGGTAGAAAATATACAATTATACAGATAGAAAGAATATTTATGAACCTATAGTCTTATTCGCTAGATTGGGCTACTCTAGTCCATTCACTTGCTACATCGAAGAACCCTTCACTCTTAGAAGGCTTGCAATCCATGCAATACAAAAATTATGTTCCCAAAATTCTAAACAAGGTTTCACAATAGAACGGAATTTGAAAAATTAAGGTTGTAATCTTTTCTGTGGTTATTTAAACACACGAGCAAAGATTATGAATGCAATACAAGATCGTATCGCGACTTCCAAGTAGATGGGATAAGGTTTACGAATGGATTCATATTCTAAGGGATGGAGATTACATAACAGATACAGGGGCCGATTTCAAATGGTTCAGTTCTATAGTCCAAATATGGTGGTATATCTGGATGGATTTTACTGGGTCTTAATGGGCTCCCCGATTGGACATCAATCGTTGGTTGGCTGAACCTTGGATTTTAATCTATATCGACTGAACAGAATTCTAAGATAAAGCTATGTTTACTAGGTTAGGGTTGAGGCTTTAGTGGAAGTCGGAAAGTGTACCGGTACTATGGTAAGGGTTATAGCTAGTCCTTTTGTCCTGAAAGTCGTACCATAAAAATAGAGTACAAGGGGACGGGTTTGAGTGGGACATGATATACCTAGATGAAGGTGGACTCGTCTAGATCCTGTATGTGAAATTTGTTGAGAGGTAACAGCTGGTCTCGTGCTCCGAATATTAATAGCACGGTCGGGGACACAAAGTGATCTAAATGGAAAGTGGGAGTCCATGGGGCACTAATTATCATGCTAATGGAAATTATTCTAATCAATTGGTAATAGTCGTATCTTCCAAAATTGAGGAGGCTTACAGTCTACCCACCTTAGAAGTTAGGACATGGTTTTAGGAATGATGAGGTTGGAAGGATTTCAAAGTCCGGATATTGTACCTCAACTCTTGTTAATAAAGAATAAGGCACGACGTACGGAATACGGTAGATTAAGTCGAGTCAAGGATCATTCCTCAATAAAGGAAAAACAAGGGTGTACAATGACACATGGTCGATAAGATAGAGGGGTATACACGTCCAAAGTGTACAAGAGTTATCGACCGGGTAACCAACTCTAAGGCACATCATATAAAGAGATTTCTAACAACTTAGTCATGCATTTCTAATCGTGTCAAACCTGCCAGACTATTGTCACAAGGGTTCTAGTTAAACCAAGCTTCAAACAATGATTAGAGGCTCACAACATTTGGTCTCTTGAGAATAGGTAGTCTCCTAGGTTGGCATTTGATCAAGGGAAAGATCCTAATCATTCTCGGATTCCAAGGACTAGAAGACTAGGATAGTAGGTTTTAGGGTTGAAGGGAGGACGAGTAACTCGAGGCAAGGTTCCAGTCACAGGACTGGCCGATGGTAGCTACACTTGCGTATACCACTATCATAGCCATGGGGATACTCTATATCTATCTATCAATTAGAGCTTTCGTCTTTCCAATCAGTGAAGACGAAAACAATAAAGAGTTCAAGAGAGATGTCACTGAACACAATTACATGATTCAAGGGCGAATGTTTAATTCAAGAGGGATTGTCAAGGCAGTCGTGGATGAGGTCCTAGAGACATCTATATCTCAATCCATGTAGGGTAACTAGATGAAGAGCGAACCAAATGCATCATGGTTGATCAGACAGTAATACAATGATTCTGATTAGACAATATGTTAACGGGCGTTCCCAATAAACATATGTCTTGAATCAAACTCGATAAAAGAGTAAGCTTGCAAAAACTAGGCTGTAATAGCAGCATTGGTCAAGAGAGTCAAAATATAAATAGGCGAGATTTTTGGAAAGGAGGCACAAGTAGTTCGAGTTTTGTAAGAATCAAAATCTAACTCGAGATTCGTACACGATTAACAGAATCAGAAATTATAAACTAACTCCTTACAGCAAAAGAGAATTTAAAATAGACAATTCTAACTTATGATATACGATTTATATCTAATACAACAAAAGAAAATTTAAACAGTTTATCAAAATTAACGCCTTAATTCTGGGCAAGTCTAACATACCCAGTGAATAGTATATCCACATTGGATCACATTGTCATATCAAAAGTAATAGTGTACCTATAGGAATCTAGCAAGTTATCTAAATTTAATAATTCTTAAATAGCATGGCCTATCTAATAACCTTAACTACCCAACGGTCAATTTGAACAAGGGACTCCTAGTCCTAGTCATTACCTTAAATCATTTTAATCCTAGTTTGTGAATGAGCATTTCCTGGTCGCAGGCTCGCAATGGTACGACTAACTTAAGTACCATCACGAGTTCGCAATCTTTTGCAAAAACAGACCTGCATGGGCCACTACAAAAACTTGTCACGACCCACACCCGCTTTTTCGGATACGAGACGTGTCCAAGCCAGCCTACGCCGTAGAGTCGGCGGTAGAACGCTGTCAAGCCCGCAAGAAATAAATGCTCAAAATAAACTTTATTGCTCATTCACATTTTCTAAATTTATTACAATATTTACAACATTTATAATTAAAGGAAATATAAGTTCTCACAATTAATGAAAGTGATACAACTGCTATCTATTTCTAGGTTGACTTCAGCATACCCATGTCTTCCCAGTGCTAAGAGTGATCGCGGCTAAACCTGAAAAATGTTGGTTTCCAGTCAGGAATGGAACAAGTACACAAATCAACGGCAATTTGAAAATATAATAGAATTAACAAGACATGAAATAACATATGAGATATCAAAACTGGAAGATAACTGATGACATAGCACGATAGAGAAGAAAACAAGGAAAAACTAATAAAAGACATCTATCTAGGTGGTTTAAATATCCTTTTCGACATGTGAACGGCTAGGGGGTAAATCCGGCACCCTGCACGTGTCGTGTGCAGCTGCTATCATTCACAAAAGACACGGAGGATAGTTCTGGGTAGTCCACATGTCTACTAAGATATTTCCCCTCCCGACTACTCCGTGTGACGAACGTGTCAACAAGCAGCAAGATATATGTATAGACATGAAATGAAAAGACTACTATGAATCAAAAGCAATCAGAAAGTGCACTTGCCTGAGGTCCTTAGCGGGAGAAACCAATAATACCATACCACTCAATGAGCCACAATCAGTCAACACACGCAGAAGTCACCAGATGCTGAAATAAACATTACCAACGTTCTCAGAATAGTCAAATTAGCTAAGATTGCCTGTCCTTAAGTCCAATTCTGGACACAGGGGCAAAACGATAATTTCGGGCAAAAAACGATATCCGCCATTGGACCCGCTTTGCGCCGAAAAGTGTGCCAGGGTCAATGGTCTTTAAAGTCGTCAAACTACATGTCAACAGGTCCGGTTTTTCGATACAAACCCAACCGTATGTCCAAAGTTGGATTTCGGCGTGCCGTGCACAAAATCGCCCGTTGAGTGGGACCGTGGGGCCCGCAAAACGATATACGATTCAACTGTCTCAGAATTGGACCAAACTTGGCATAAAGGACCAGAAAAATGATACGGTCCTGTTGGCACAAGTTTCGTCACGATCCGAGGTGCACACACGAAGTTATGACTAAATTGGTGTTGCGCGGATACGGGGCAATTCCGACGGATACGCGTTTGATACGACACGCACACACATCCAAATCAAGTTCTGTCAGTTCCCACACGTCCACTTTACTGCTCGCTCCTGTCGGAGTCAATGGTACGCGACGAGGTGGGCCAGTTTGACGGGACGCACCCGTATCGGGAAAATCCTTTTATTTTGAAAACCAGTTTTTCTTAATTTTGGAGGTTGAATAATTTTGTGTACGTACAATATTATTGAAGAGTACCATAAGGGTTTTGGTACCCCTATATGTTGTCTACAAGGCCCTTCTTGTGGATTTTGAAGACTGTGCGTGAGGTGACGGCAAACAACGTGTCAATACGGTGTTTAATTAACTAAATTCTGTCACAATTTCATACAGTTTTTCCTTGACTTCTCTTCGATTTTTCGGACAACCTCGGCCATCTAGGTTCGAACTAATTGAAGGGGTCTAAAGGTGGTTGTGTTGTAATCGTACCTGAGCAATCGGGACGACGTTTCGTCGACCGAGGAGGAAGAACCGCGATCTCAAACATCGGGGTTTGGGCCGCCTGCTGCTGCGGTCCTCGGCTCCAGGCCGCGCGCGCGCGCGCGGGGTCGGCGGCAGTTTCCCGGCCGCCGGTGGTGGCGGCGCCGGCGGCGAGCGGTCGCCTTGGTGGGTCTCAGGGGGTCGCCAGGGGTAGGCTAGGATCAGTTAGGGTTTTGCAAGTTTAAGGTTTTTAGAAGTCGATTGAAGTTGCTCATCAAAAAAAAAAATATATATATATATATATACATATTGAAACGAAGGGGAGCTCGGGTCTGGGCCGAGAGTAGGGTGCGGGTTCAGGCTGCTGGTTTGATGCTTGTTTCTTTCTTTTTTTTGGCGGAGAGAGCAAGGATGGGGTTAAACAGATCCCATACAAATTGCTTGCATTCATAGTAAGCATTATATTACAGACAGTACTCAGTAGTACTATACATAGCCACAAAGAAGAAGAGGCTCGGATTGGGGGGGTTGCCTGGTGCTAGGCCTGGCTGAGTTGGGTTGGGTGTTAACTCATTTATTTCTTTCTATTTACTTTTTCTTTTTCTTTTTATTATATGCCTATATATATATATATATATATATATATATATATATATATATATATATATATATATATATATATATATATTATATATATATATCTATATATATATATATATATACACACACGTATATAATATATATGTATATTTATATATACACACCCATATACGCCCATGTATATATATATATATATACTTATATATAAATTCCTATACATATACATATATCTATATATATATATATATATATATATATATATATATATATATATATATATATATATATATATATATTTACACATATAACAAAATTAATATCTATATACGCATACACACATATTTCTATATACATTTATATATACCGATACTCATATATTTATATACGTTTATATATAAATACGCACATATTCATATATATATATATATTTAATATTCAATCAATAACAGTAAATTGATATTATATATATATAACAATAATTTAGAAAATAATTTATTTATAAAGGCTATTATTCACATACTTGAATATACTACTATGTACACAAGCTTACATATAGCCTAAAATGCCAAAATCTAAAATAGCATTTTAAGAAAATATACTCATATTTTAATATCAATAACACTTATATATACCAATTATTTAGGGAAAATATTTGTTAGTACCTTAAAATAAAATACGAATATATATATATATATATATATATATATATATATATATATATATATATATATATATAAAATAAATATGCCCCCTACAAGAACGTCTCTGGTCGTACTACCCGTCCACATGGATTTGGGTTTGGCTCGGGTCAAGTCTGACTAGTTTAGTACAACGGTTCTCCCAAAATCATTAATCTAATTATCTAATTAATTATTCATAAATCATAAAATCACCATTTAAAATCCAATAAATAATAAAATAAAATATTTTCAGTATTTCCGGGAAGGGAGCTACAATTGTACTACAGTTGAGACATACTATAGATTGTGAGTATCTTACATTGTACTACGACCTATAGCCGATTCTTCTACCTTGATATCACTTGATTGACTTGACTTGAGACATGCCATAGATTGGGAGTATCTTACATTGTACTACGACCTATAGCATTTATTGATTGATTGATTGACTTGACTTGCGATACTATAAATTAGGAGTATCTTGCATTGTACTACGATTTATAGGAGTCTACTTGACTTTGTATCCTTTAGGAGAGGAGATCGATACTAGAATTGGCTAATCTTGACTGGGAGTATCTTGCATTGTATTACAGTCAAAATCTACTATAGATTGGGAGTATCTTGTATTGTGCTACAAGCTATAGAGGTTAATCGATTGATTGGTAGCCAAGTCTAGTATTACATTTCCACACGACTCGTTGTCCTTAGATGTTCTCCTTGCAGTGTTCTTATCCTTCTTACATGTTATTTACTGTCATATTAGTAGGCATGTTTTATGTATCTTGCTAGTCCTTTGAGGACCTGATGATCTCTTCAGGTAGCTGATTGCACGGAGTTAGTTAGCTGAGCATGTGGTAGTTGACTTCATCTGCATGATTCATGTATTTTGTTAGTGTTATTGATTTACTATCTTTCTCGTGCTTTTATGATGTATCCCGCTTATCAGCTTAGTTTTATAGACTCATATTATTCTTGGAGTCTAATCGAACAATATGCTAATGGGCTGCAGACCATGACCCATACTTGTTCATTCTTGCTTTATATGATTCTTGTGGATTGAGATATAGTTTAGATTAGACATGATACCATGACCTTGACAGCTTATACGTACTCGAGTCGGGCTGGAGTCCGCTCGAATACGTAGCTGGCTTGCTTAAGAGCTCGCGTAGGAAAAGCGGGTGCGGGTCGTGACAAGTTTTTGTGGTGCCCCATGCAGGTCAGAGCATATCGTATCGGTTACGTAACTGTACTGATACGAGCCTGCGACCTTGACTAAACCTTAGAAATCTCAATCCACATTGCCTTAAAAATTCTCCTAGAAATTCTCTACGTCCTTGAAAACTCCATATTTGCTCTCGAATATACTTCCTTGCTTTCGTACCCTTGACTCTCGTCCCTTCCTATTTCGGGGTGACGAATGATCGTGCTGTCTAGAATTCATCAGAGATTCTTAAGTTATATTAGAATATTGCTTGATTTTGAATATTTGGTTGTTTGATCGATATGGGGGATTAAAGATACCATATGTCCTAGATATCCCTGGTAGAATTATTGGCCACTAGTTAGAAGGTTATAATATTTTAGTAACCATGCTTTGAGGAGTAGTGTGACCAAAGGTGGGTAGAAGTCCTCGAGATTTCGTAATCATAAAATGGCTAGAGAGGAATATAAAATATTTTGAGAAATTAAATTTGAGGAGATTAAGGTAGACTTTGATTTATAAGGCATAATTATGAATTAGAATTTCGAGGACGAAATTATTTTTAAGGTGGGTAGATTTGTAGCTCCCCTTCCCGGAAATTTTTGAATTATTTTATTATTATTATTATTAAATAGCAATTTTTAGATTTTATGAATAATCATTTAGTTAATTATTACGGTAGGTGACTTTAGCCATGGTTAAGATTTGGAGTACAAGACGACTAGAAATCGTGGAACGAATAGTGCAGTGACGTGCTTTGACTAGTGTTTAGCCAGGATAGGGGAATGCAAAGCTATATGAGTGTCCTAACTAGGAAAACCAGGCCAAGTTACGACTTAACCCTTACCGAAGTTTTATTTATTATTTAATTATATTATTGAGTTTAGGGAACCCGGTTGTACCGACCCTATCTAGATTGGGCCCAAGTCAAATCCAAGCCCATGAGGTGTTGCAGCAGTGTGACCAAAGACGTCAGTGTAGACACATATTGTATTGGTATTTTACTATGGTAATTTTGGAGACAATTCTAGGAACAATTGCTATATATATAATATATTATATTTGCTTGTTATTAGAAATAATATTTTATTTAATAATATAGTAAATATTTCTCCTTAACAAATGTGTAGGACTCTATGGAAATTATCTAGGTTATATATAAATATAGAAGTGTATTTTCGGTATATGGAAAATTAGGCTTATATATATATATATATATATATATATATATATATATATATTATATATATATATGTATATATATATATATATATTTTTTTTTTATATATGTATATATATATATATATATATATATATATATATATATATATATATTATATATATATATATATATATATATATATGTTTATCTATCTAATTGTAATTATTAGTATATAAACTCTACATTATGAATATTGTTTATATTTAAGGTATTTTTATTTTCTATATTGAATCTGTGATATATATATATATATATATATATATATATATATATATATATATATATATATATATATATATAATATCTATATAATGAAGATATATGTATATATATATATATATAATATATATATATATCTATATATATATATATATATATATATATATATTACTATGTACACATATAAGTGTATGTGTATAAATATATATGCATAGTTGATAAGACAAACGAAATCCCAGCCTAGGCCATATCAGCCCAATACCCCACAAGCCCCAGCCGAGCCCAGCTTTCCCAAGGCCTAGCCACTGAAGCCTTAACCCATTTCCCCTTAGCACCAGGCCAACTTGGGCCCAAGCCGAGCCCAGGTTCTCAGGGCCTGAGCCCCCTAGCTTCCCCAAGCTAGCCCACATGTCAACCATCCCCCATCGCTCAGCCTTAATCCTAACTCGACCCGAGCGGGTGATACACGCAGCGTGTATATATACTCAGAAGGCCGAGTGATCGACGTAGGACCTGATCTCATAACCTAAACCCTAAGCGAGTGCCACACCACCCCCGACGCGTACGTTTCGGCGAGCCACCGCTCTTGGCCGCCAAGCCACCATCGCACGCGCGCACGACAGGGAACACGTCGACTCAGCATCGCCACCCCGATTTTGCAGTAAATTTCTCCTTCATCTCAACGTCGTTTTCCCAACCAATTAGTGATTCAAGACACAACACTAGGCCTCGACACCTGTGAAATAGCTTTTGATCTCGGTGGCCAGATCACGAGAAATCCGAGGTTGAAATCTCGAAAAACCAGTTGTAAAGATACGAAACAAACGACACCCAACCCAAACCGAGATTTGAAGGGAAATTGGGGACCAGACAATAGGATTTTCAAAATCTATTTGAACGTTTATAGACAACCTAACCAGGATCGAAATCGATTAAATAGATTATTTTATCATGTTTATATTTATGTTAAAACAGTTCCAAAAATCAAAAAAATATGAAAAACAGTTTTTGAAAACTTAGAAATACTCCCGATACCACGCGTCCCGCCAAACCGGGCGACGGGTCCCGAACCGAAGCATCGAAAGCGGCTAACGGCTTCGTGGACGTGTGGCTTTGACGAATTCAATTGGTCGCGTGTCGCGCCAATTGATGCGTATCCGTCAAAATCACCGTATCGACCTCTGCAAGTTTCCCAATTACTTTGTGTACGTTCGTCAGATCGAGACGAAGCTTGCGCCAACAGACCGGATTATTTTTCTGGTCCTGTACGCCAAATTTAGTCCGATTCTGAGACAGTTGTATCAGATCGCCGTTTGGCGGGCCCCACGGTCCTACTCAACGGGCGATTTGTGCACGTCCACCGTAATCTAACTTTGGACTACGGTTGGGTTCGTATCGAAAAACCGGATCCGTAGACATATAGTTTGACTACTTTAGAGACCATTGACTCTGACACCTTTTCAGTACAAAGCGGGTCCAACGTCGGACATCACTTTTGTCCAAAATTACTGTTTTGGTCCCTGTATCCAATTGGGCTTAAGGACAGACAATACTAGCTAATTTGACTATTCTGAGAATGTTGGTAACATTTATTTCAGCTTTCGGAGACAGTTGTGATGACTTGGATTTTCTGACTTGTTGATTGGCGATACATTATTGGTTCTCTGTGCAACCCTCAGGCAAGTATACCTTGCCGAACATATACAATATTTACATTATTTCTTTCTATTGTGTTCCTTTCATATTGTCACATGACTCCATATTGTGATTGATTTGTCCTTGATTGCTTTACTTGTTCTAGATTACGTGCACGTATAGGATATTCGACATTGTTGATTATTGGTCTTTTCGTGTTATCTTGTCTCGTGATTGAGTTGTCAGTTTCTATATCTGTCCTTGACTTGACCATTCTCGACTGAGAGTATCTTGCATTGTAATACAGTTGAGACATACTATAGATTGGGAGTATCTTACATTGTACTACGACCTATAGCCGATTCTTCTACCTTGATATCACTTGATTGACTTGACTTGAGACATGCCATAGATTGGGAGTATCTTACATTGTACTACGACCTATAACATTTATTGATTGATTGATTGACTTGACTTACGACACTATAAATTGGGAGTATCTTGCATTGTACTACGATTTATAGGACTCTACTTGACTTTGTATCCTTTAGGAGAAGAGATCGATACTAGAATTGGCTAATCTTGACTGGGAGTATCTTGCATTGTATTACAGTCAAAATCTACTATAGATTGGGAGTATCTTGCATTGTACTACAAGCTATAGAGGTAATCGATTGATTGGTAGCCAAGTCTAGTATTACATTCCACACGACTCGTCGTCCTTAGATGTTCTCCTTGCAGTGTTCTTATCCTTCTTACATGTTATTTACTGTCATATTAGTAGGTATGTTTTATGTATCTTGCTAGTCCTTTGAGGACCTGATGATCTCTTCAGGTAGCTGATTGCACGGAGTTAGTTAGCTGAGCATGTGGTAGTTGACTTCATCTGCATGATTCAGGTATTTGTTAGTGTTATTGGTTTACTATCTTTCTCGTGCTTTTATGATGTATCCCGCTTATCAGCTTAGTTTTATAGACTCATATTATTCTTGGAGTCTAATCGAACAATATGCTAATGGACTGCAGACCATGACCCATACTTGTTCATTCTTGCTTTATATGATTCTTGTGGATTGAGATATAGTTTAGATTAGACATGATACCATGACCTTGACAGCTTATACGTACTCGAGTCGGGCTGGAGTCCGCTCGAATACGTAGATGGCTTGCTTACGAGCTCGCGTCCGAAAAGCGGGTGCGGGTCATGACATAACGCTAAACAATTAATAATTCTAACAATAATACTATCTAATTAGGAAACTAATTATAACCCAAACTAACTATTCCTAGGAACAGAAATAGGTTATGTGAAAACCACAGAAGGTAGGAAAGTTACCACAGGTTGTGATGGAGCACCGAGGGGACGCCTCGGACTCAGAACGAAGCGTCGGGACGCCCAAAGGAAGTCGGACACGGACACGTGCACACACGGGCATGTGGGGCTGACACGCGCGGGAGGGCGCGCGCGGGCTGGGGCCGGCTAGTCGGGCGTTATCGCGGAGCGACGCGGGGACGGACTCGGAAGGTTGGGGAGAGGGGTCTGGATTCGGAGAGGGCGGCGAGGGGAGTTCAGTGGTGCCTTCGAATTTGGTGGAGTAGGGAAAGAGTTATGGATTTTTTTTTTGGAAGAGGAAGTGAAACTTTCTGTGAAGGGTTTCTAATGTTTCTGAGAATATTACGTGAGAGGAAGGGGGGTGAGGTGGAGGTGTGCGGCTAAGAAAGGAAATCGTGAGTTGGAATAGGGGAGTGGGTTACCGGGTAGTGTGAGTTAATTGGATTTGAGTTACCGGGTTCGGGTAGGGTAGGATATGGATTTTACACCACCAATATCACCACCATCATCACCACCACTTTACCACTACCACCTCCTTCACCACCACCACCTTCACCACCACCAACATCACCACCTTACCACCACCACCACTACCACCTTCACCAACACCAATACCACCATCTTCACCCCGTCGCCTCCGCTCCCCCCGTCCATGGCGCCGCCCCCTTCCCCCGCACCCCATGGTGCCGCCCTCCTCCCCCGCTCCCCTATGGCGCCGCCTCCGCTCCCCATGACGCCGCCCTGCTCCCCCATGGCGTCGCCCCCGCTTCCCCGCTCTCCCACCGCGCTCCTCCATCCTCCCTCACGCAGGGACGGATCCGAGAATGTATACTGCGTTGGCTAGAGTAGATTGGGGTGGGCTACATGTATGCCAACTGCCACAAAAAAATCAGCAAAAAAAATTTTATATGAAAAAAAAATTTAATTTTTTGGGTGGTCTGGAGCCCACCCCAGGCCCTACCTGCATCCGCCCCTGCCCCCACGAGATTATGGTTATTTTGTTCCAAAAATTTGGTCAAACGAGTTGACCGTCGTTCTTAAACGAAATCCGTAAATGTGAATGATAACTTATATTAAGGTAAAGTAGTAGGGTACTTGAATTAGAATAAGTAAGTAGGGTACAACCCAAATTTCTAAACATTATGATAAAAGCAATTCGTAAGCGATAGCAGTATCAAACTATTACCGAACCCGGCCCAAGGTAGGAATCCAGCTGACGTTACCGAACATCACGGAAGATCCGGGCTTGCTGACTCCTTGACCCAGGAAAACCACTTACGTGAATACCACGGCATTCCAGCACACAGATTCCACGTGGCGTCAAACGATGGCTATCAACTCTTGGTAGTTCCGCTACTTCTTCCTTTGGTTGTATCAAGGCTATAAATGTTAGGTCATCGCTCCTAGCCGTCCCATCCCCAATTTTCTTCTCTCGTCGTCTTGAACAAACCCTAGAATTTCCTCCCTTTGTCAAGGTTCGTCCTCTTCTCAGTGCCTGATTTTAATTTCCCGATTAAAATTATGCTTTCGCTCTCCTGAATCGTCATGGCTTTGATTGTTGTTATTTTTTTTTTTTTGAAAAATATTGATTAGTTGGTATCTAGGAACATGGAGATTTTGTTGATGTGGGTTGACAAATTCGATAACGTACATCAAAGTTCAGTTTTTTCGGTGCAATTCGTTCATAGAACAATAGAATCATGTCAATTGTTGCTTTTAGGGTTTTATGTTAGGTGATTTACTAGCGTCAAAATTGTTATTTTCGATTGTGTGTTGGTAGCATATGAATTGTTATTAAAGTCCATTTTTTTGATGTCATATGGAGGTGTTAATTCTATAATCTCTAATATGGTTTCGGTGTCCCTTAATTGGCTAGGGAGAACCATTTGTGTTTTTGTGTAATATCAAGATAATTATTTTGAAGAACTATTTTGGTCGGCTCAAAAACTGGTTTAAAGTAATTTAGTAATCTTGGGTGGTTCTGTAAACATCCAAAATCGGTGGATTGTATTATTTTATTTTTTTATACTTACCAAATATATAATTATACCTACTAATATTCTTTCCTATTTTTTCTTTCTAATGTATTCTCCCTTTGATTGAAAGGTTTAATTGAGGGGGGTTAACAACTCTTTCCTTGGATGAAAGGTTTTGGGTAAAGATATTAATAAAAATATAATGTTACTAAAATAACATTATTTTAGATAATAAAATTAGATTTGATTGAAGTTTTTTCCGTTGATCCCAGATTCTAAAAAAACAAAAAACAAAAAGATACTAAATAAACCCTCACTGCTGTCTGGCCTCCTCATCCCCTCAAACGAAGTCACTTTCTTAGCCTTCAATTCAAGCAGACCCTAATGGGTCCGCTTGGATTGAGGGTTTAAGAGACTTAAGTGAGGGAAGTTCGTGAGAGGAAATAAAACCCTTGAGGGTGGGGTTAGGAGTCAGTTATATAGAGGTTAAGTGAGGTTTATTTCACCCTCTTTTGTTCATTTTTTAACCCTATCAAGGGTATGAGGAATTTTGTTTAAAAAGTTATAAACATCCCTTATTTGCTTTATAAATATCATATTTTTTTTCCATTTTCTCTTGTTCTCAACATGTTAATGCGTACCTTCCTAACTTGTGAATATTTTGACAAGGTCTAATTAAATTTTATTCAAATTTAATTTTATGACATGTAATAAGGTTATTTTGATAACTATCATATTTTATTAATCCTCTTCTCACTCAAATTTTCAATCCAAACAAGATTATTAAACCCCTCCGTTAACTCTCTTCTTCAATCCAAACATGGTTCTATGTATTGACTCTACTCCCCCTCACTTAACTCCCTCATTTAACCCCACTTGACTCTGCTTATCCCCCCCCCCCCCCCCCCCCCCCCCCCCCCGCCCCCCCCCCCCCCCCCCCCCCCCCCCCCCCCCCCCCGTCCAAGCAGACCCTTAAGGTTTTTCTTCTAAATGTACCTATTAATCTTGTTAATATTGGGTAATTAGTATTTTGTTTTGATTTTTAATATATTAATTTTATTTAGCTCAAGTTTTTGAGCAACTTGATCATGGAAGCACTGGGATTATCATTTCCAATAGTATGGGCGTAGGAAGGTTAATGTTGGTTGATGATTTGTAGACAAAAGTTTATGTTAGTTTTGTAACCTCTATTTTTTTAAATTTAAATTTGTTTATGATCTTCGGAATATTTTGGAATAGATTGATAATTTGGGTTCATGTTGACATCATTACATAGAGCATCTCCAACTCTATTTGACATTGTCTTTCCTAGGTGGCAATACTATATTAACAAAAAGATAATGAGGTAAAAACAATGTGGCAAGACTATATTCACAAAAGATAATGAAGTAAAAACAATGTGGCAAGATTATATTAACAAAAGATAATAAAAACGTCCTCTTTACTTTTTTTTTCCAACTTCAACCTACTTATCTTCTTCCCTTCTCTTCTTCCTTTTTTACATAAATAACATAAATATTATAATCGGTGATATGGAGGTGAAAAAATTATCTTCTAGACAACAAACTTCACAATTTTTTCTATAACTTTTTTCACATAAGCTTCACAATTACATGACAAAACAATTGCATTGGATAAGGATTTTTAAATAAAATTTTGTCATTCCTATTGGGAACAACTTTTTTCTAAAGTCACAATAGGATTAGAGATTTGGTGGATTCATGAACATTAAAATATTGGTTCATGTGGATTGATTTGTAGACAAAAGTCAAGTTTTAGACTATTCTTCAGTTTTGTTAATTTTATGACCTCTTGATCTTTAAAATACTAGGATGCATTCACTCGTAGGTCTCCAATCTTGAAAATCTTGGTAATTAAAATTTTAGGCTGATTTGTTGAGATATTATTTGATGTTCTTATGCTGCTTTCTTGTAAACACTTGAAAATACACTGATTATGTTGGTTTATTCATCTTAGATCATTATTTTAGGTTAGTTTTTTTAAAATCTAGAAACATAGGTTATTTTTTTTTTATACATTTGGATCATATTGGCTCTACTACTGTAATAGTGGTAGTTGTTGCATACAATGTGTTTGCCATAGCCACGATTGTATTTATAACTAACTAATAATTGCAGTCGTATAATTTTAATTTTGTCCATATGTTGTGAATCTTCTGTATAAAATTATGTCTTGATCAATAACAATATTACTTGTTATTTATTTGATAATTTTGTTTGTCTGAATCTTGTATTAACAGTATTCTTCAATTAACAGATGCAGATCTTTGTGAAGACACTTACTGGAAAAACAATCACCCTCGAGGTTGAGAGCTCTGACACAATTGACAATGTCAAAGCTAAGATCCAGGACAAGGAGGGCATCCCTCCGGACCAGCAGAGGCTGATCTTTGCCGGCAAGCAGCTCGAGGACGGTCGCACCCTTGCTGACTACAACATCCAGAAGGAGTCCACCCTTCACTTGGTCCTCCGTCTTCGTGGTGGGATGCAAATCTTTGTCAAGACCCTCACAGGCAAGACCATCACCCTTGAGGTCGAGAGCTCTGATACAATTGACCATGTCAAAGCCAAGATTCAAGACAAGGAGGGGATCCCTCCTGACCAGCAGAGACTCATCTTTGCCGGCAAGCAGCTTGAGGACGGACGAACTCTTGCCGACTACAATATCCAGAAAGAGTCCACCCTTCACTTGGTCCTCCGACTTCGTGGTGGCATGCAGATTTTTGTCAAAACTCTCACCGGCAAGACGATTACCTTGGAGGTGGAGAGCTCCGACACCATTGATAATGTGAAGGCTAAAATCCAGGACAAGGAGGTATCCCCCCAGACCAGCAGAGGTTGATATTTGCTGGTAAGCAATTGGAGGATGGCCGCACCCTCGCTGATTACAACATTCAGAAGGAATCTACTCTGCATTTGGTTCTTCGGCTCCGGGGAGGAATGCAGATTTTTGTCAAGACCCTCACGGGTAAGACCATCACCTTGGAGGTTGAGAGCTCCGACACCATTGACAATGTTAAAGCAAAGATCCAGGACAAGGAGGGTATCCCCCCTGACCAGCAGAGGCTGATCTTTGCTGGGAAGCAGCTCGAAGATGGCCGGACCCTGGCCGACTACAATATCCAGAAGGAGTCCACTCTGCATCTCGTCCTCCGTCTCAGGGGAGGAATGCAGATCTTTGTGAAGACCCTGACGGGAAAGACCATCACGTTGGAGGTGGAGAGCTCGGATACGATCGACAATGTGAAGGCCAAAATCCAGGATAAGGAAGGTATTCCTCCGGACCAGCAGAGGCTGATCTTCGCTGGTAAGCAGCTGGAGGATGGGCGCACTCTGGCTGATTACAACATCCAGAAGGAGTCCACCCTTCACCTGGTGCTCCGTCTTCGTGGTGGTGGCATGTGAGGAGGAATTGCAAGTCTGGTTCTCATGGTTGTGATGCATATGTAGTTGCTGTTCGTCTCGTCGTCGTTATGGTTAATCTCGTTTGGTGTTTGTTAAGTTGATGTACCCTTGGCCAAGTAAGGCTAATGTGAACTCAGGTCTGCGTCTGATCCCTGATATGATGTTGGGGATCTATATGGTGAATGCTTCAGTTCTGAATGAATAAAGTTTGTTAGTAGTCTAAAGTCCTGTGTTTGCTGTTATTGAGCTCAGTCAGTGTCTAATTCGATCGTGCCTCTATGGTGTCGTTAGCTGCATAGTTTCATTTCATGAATTTTTTTTTTTTTTTTTTGGGATATAGAATTCGTTCTTCTGGCTCATATAAGAGAACAAATCTTCTGGGAGATATTGCGTGTGATCTCTGTTTCTTGTTTATGTTCTCCATCTTTTGATCCTAGTTGCACAGTAGAATTTGGTATAATTCTCTATTCTTCGTAAGGTTTCATTCAGTATTATCGAGAATTGATCCTTCAAATCGGAGCTTGAAGAATCAGAAAGTACAACTCTTTCATTAATCAGATTTTGAGGCTGACTATGATGACTCGGAACTCAAGTTTTAGCCGATTTTGAAGTTCAAGATCTCTTTCCCTAGTTGGTTTTTCTTCGATCCAGTTGAACCCAGCAATCTCAGTAAGGTTCTCCGAATCTGTGACAAATCTACAGGATTATTAGGCAATTGCAGGGATAGCAGTTATGAGGTAACCGATTATGAGGAATCCCACATACATGATTTTGACGAACCCATGGTAACAATTTCATTTTCCACTTCCCAATCCAACTTCATATTTACCAAACATGTCCTAACATGAAAACACAACATCCTAACATGAAACCACGACATCCCAGTGCGCAGATTTCTCGTGGTGCCAAACGATTGGCTAATAATTATTGTAGAATGCTACTTCCGAGCAGATATGATGTCTCTAAATCCCGTGTCCAAACAATGTCCCCCTCCTATAAAATATAGGTTCTATCGATTTTGGGTGTTATTTTTTTATATAAAATTGTGGAACCCACAATTTTGTAGGAGACATGTTTGGAACTCGGAATTTGGGGACAATATATCTGCATAGCTACTTTCTTGTTGGTAATCGAGGCTATAAGGGGGTGTTCTTTTTTTTTTTTTCCACTTATAAGTGTCACTTACTCAATTTCACTTATGAGCACTTATAAAATATGTTTTTTTTTTCACTTGTAAGTAATTTTTTTCACCTATAAGTAATTTTGATGTTCTTTTTTGGGCACTTATAAGTATTATTTTATCATTATGCTCTCTCATATAGAACATGGATAATATATGACAATAAAAAAATATGCAGGCAAAAATAGTATACTGCAAATACCAAAATGTTTAGTTCAACACAATACACATATAATGTGTTCCATAATTCGAACTTCGTATAACACAAAACTATAGCTTTAAAGCATTAAAATAATATCAATTTAGAAATATTTTATTCACTACATCAGCAATTTGGTTTCGTAATTCGATCATATAAGTTTGGTTGTTAGAGCTTCTCCAACCCTATTGTCTTGTTAAGTGTTGTGAGTCTTAGGTGGCTCCTATGTGGCATGAGCCACAAGACAATGTCTTGTTTATGTGGCAAAAATTATATCTCAAAAGACAATGAGATAGAAAAACTCTCCAATGCAAAAGTATTGAGAAGACAATAAAAATATTTTTTTCAACTTCCAAGGCAACTTTTAAGACAACTACTCATCTTCTTTCTTTTTTCTAATATTTTTTATTCATAATTGGTGACATGGAAGAGAAAACATTGTCAAGTGCATTGTCTAGAACAAGACAATCAACTTCACAATGTCTTCTTTAATTTTTGCCACATAAGCTTCACAATTGACTTGACAATTGCATTGGAGAAGAACTTTTGAATAAAATTTTGTCATTCCTATGTGGCATTAACTTTTTTCCACATAGGAATGACAACCATTTTTTCCAAAAGTACTTCTCCAATGCAAATGTGAAATAAAGTGTGGAGTTGACATGACAATGACATGGCAAAAACAATGTGAAGTTGGTTGTCTAGATCTATACAATGCACTTCACAATGTCTTTATGTCCACATCATCATTTGTGAATAAAAATGTTTATAAAAGGAATTAGAAGAGTAAAAGTTGTCTTCGAAGTTGTAAAAAATTACTTTGTATTGTCTCTCAATACTTTTGCATTGGAGATGACTTTTTAAACTCATTGTCATTTGTGAATATAATCTTGCCACTTATACAAGACATTGTCTTGGGTCCCATGCCACCTAAGATTCACAACACAAAATAAGACAATAGGGTTGGAGATGCTCTTAGGAAGGGAAAGAGAAGAGGGATGAGTGATTAGGTTTATATACAAAAAAAAAAATCAATTTCTATTAGAATTTGGATAAGTGAATGAATTTTTAAGTTTCTGTAGGGACATAATATACTTTTCGAATGCAATAAAACCTAAGTAATCTAATAAGTGAAAAAAATTTCATTTATGAATTTGAGACCAGTTATAAGTGAAAAAAACACTTATAAGTAAAAATCACTTATACCAAACTCGAGTGACCCTTTTGGTTATCGATGAGAGGCATATGACCCAGAGTGGATGATGGAAGGTTACTGGATCGAACCACGTGGATGTATTATTCTTTTCATTTATAAAACTGGTAAGAGTTGGGGACAGTGAGTCCAAAGATATGTAATGCAGTATACACAATTTCAGAAACAGTAGACCCAAAAATATGTAATAATAAAAGTGCGAAGAATGCCCCAAATTCACATATAAGTGAGGTAACACAAACAATAATTTACTTGGAAGTAAAAAGAGAGGAAAAAAAAAAAACCCTCCCCCTTAAATGTTCATTTGGGTCATCTGCTCCTAGTAGCCTTTCCATCCCCAAATTTCTTCTCTCGTCGTCACGAAACAAACCCTAGAATTTCCTCCCTTAATCAAGGTTCGTCCTCTTCTCAGTACCCTAATTTTTAATTTCATCAATTAAAATTATGCCTCGTTCTTCCTGAATCGTCATGGGTTTGATTGTTGTTATTTTTTGAAAATTAGTTGGATCTAGGAACATGGAGATTTTGGTTGATGTGGGTTGACATAATGGATAATTGTACACCAAAGTTCAGTTTTTTTTTTTTTTTTGGGTGCAATTCGTTCATAGAACAATAGAACATTATATCATGTCAAAATTGTTTCTTTTTAGGGTTTATCTTGGGTGGATTTTATAAAGTCAAAATGGTTAATTTTTATTGATGTGTGACGGTAGAGCCTGAATTTGTACACTAAACAAAACTCCTCTTTTTTTGGTGTCATATGGAGGTGTTAATTCTATAATCTCTAATATGGTTTCATGGTGGCTTAATTGGCTAGGGAGAACCATTTATGTAATATCAAGATGATTTTTTTAAGGGTTTTTCATATAATTGTACCTAATAATCTTGTGAATATTGGGTAATTAGTATTTATTTTGATTTTGTTAACATATTAATTTTATATTTTAATTCAAGTTTTTGAGCAACTTGATCATGGAAGCACGGGATTATTATTTTCTATTTTCTAACATCCAATGAGAATATTGAAGAGTAACGTTGGTTGATGATTTGTAGACAAAAGTTTATGTTAGTTTTATAACCTCTAATCTTTAAAATTATTTACTTTTTTATGACTATATGATCAATTCGTATAGTTTTTTTTTTCAACCTTTAAGTAGGAAAAATGCCCCTAACATAGCTAATTTTTGGTTAAAAAAATTAATAGCTGCAGCTGATGCTGCATGCTAAGCCAGATGCCGGCGTCGGCGTGGGAGCGATGGTGGTCGTTCGAGAGAAGGAACAGTGCAGCAAGAGAATGAGCCCCAGGACGACGACAAAGTGGAAGAAACATCGTCAACAGTGTGCCATTCAATCTATACCTCCACTCTTCCGACGACCGCAACACATCCTACCGAAACCGAAACCTCAAGTGGATGACACCGAGTCAAAGGACGACACCGGCGGCGGCAACTCCACCGCCGATGTCCTACGTCTCATGGACGCTCTGCGGGTGCCGGTCGACGAGTGCATGTACGTCTCCCTCCTCAAGGACTGCACCCACACGAGGGACCCCGAACAGGGCTCCATGGTCCACAACCACATCCAGCAGCAGAAGAAGAGCGGCAGCAAGAGGTGCGTCATCAACTTGAGCAATCGCCTCCTCCTCATGTACGCCGCCTGCGACCGCCACGACGATGCGAGGCAGCTGTTCGACGGAATGCCCCTCAGAGACGCCAACTCCTGGGCAACCGTCGTGTCGGCTCTCGCCGACAGCGGCAACTACGGAGAGTCCGTTCGACAGTTCGTGAGGATGCTGGATGCTTGGGGCGGATGGGTCGCGGTGGAGGAGCTCGACGCCACTCTCGTCTTTCTCCTCAAGGTCGTGTTGCGGGCTTGCGTCCGAGCGAGGGTGAAGGGTTTCGGGCAGCAGATTCACGGGCTCGCGTTGAAGACGGGAGCGACTGGGGCCCTCGGTGGCAACCTGCTCCGATTCTACGCCACGACGACCCGGTGCCATGGGATCGTCCCGCTCGCTTTCAAGCGGTTGGTCGAGGGAGCAAGAAGGGCTGACCGCCGCAACAAGAACAACGACGAAGCCAGCTTGTATGCAAACATTCTCATGGCGTGCGCGAGGATGGCGGATGGCAGACAAGTCCATGCGGATGCCATCAAAGTAGGATTGGACGGGGATGGGCTTGTAAGGAGCAGGTTGGTAGAGATGTACGCTAGGTTTGGGGTGCTGGGAGATGCGAGGAGAGCGTTCGAGGCTAGCAGCAACACAAGCAACAGCGACGATGCTTGCTGGCATGCCATGCTCTATGGCTACGTTCGCAATGGGTGCTGTGTCGAGGCCATTCGGCTTCTGTATGATATGAAGGCTGCTGGAGTAGAGCCCAAGGAGTCCATGGTGCGTAAAGTTAGAAATGCTTGTGGGCGATGAAGATTGAGCAGTGCTACGTCGCCTGCGGGTTTGGACCACAGTGCTAGTCCGCGGGCCACGTGTTGCACGCTTATTGGAGGGGACGGGGGAGGGGGCGGGGGCGGGGTTGGTCTGGTGTGATGTAGGGGGGCCAGTGGGGACGCGCACGGTCACCCCCACGGGCCAAAAGGGTTTCTGATGAAGATTTCTGTTTATGGACCCATGTTTGTCACCAAGCAATCAGTCTACAAAGTAAAACAATGAGTCTACAGAGTCTTGGGAAAGACCATAACGCTTGAGTTGGAGAGCTCTGTTACAATTGATAACGTGAAGGCGAAAATCCAGGACAAGGAGGGCATTCCTCCAGACCGGCAGAGGCTGATCTTCGCTGGTAAGCAGCTGGAGGAGGATGGACCTATTCTGGCCGATTACAACATCCAGAACCAGAAGGAGTCCACTCTTCACCTCAGGCGCAAGATTTTGCCGTCTCACCGAGACAGATTTGTATAACCCTTCTTGGACCGAGATTCTGCGAACAGTTTCCGGAATTTTCCAGAAATGTCTTTCCGAAGGCTCTTCATCTTTCTAGATGTTAATAATCCCTGAATATGCTGAGGCCTCGTGGGAGGCTGATTTGATTTCTCCAGTTAATAGAAGAAGTGTTTCAAGTTCCAATATTGTTCCACTATTCTCTAATTACTTATTATTCTAGCTAAGATCGTTCGTGAAGGCTTGTACAGATTTTTGAGTAGGAAGTTTGTGCGCTGCACGGATCGAAATGTAGCCTAAAATATTAAGTCCGTGATATAGTGTTCCCATTTTCGTGGTGGCATGTGAGGAATTGCAAGTTTGGTTCTCTTGGTTGTGATGCATATGTGTAGTTGCTGTTCATCTCGTCGTCGTTATGGTTAATCTCATTCGGTGTTTGTTAAGTTATTGATGTACCCCTTGGCAAGCCTGGTTAATCTCATTTGGTGTTTGTTAAGTTGTTGATGTACCCCTTGGCAAGCCTGGCTAATGTGAACTCAGGCGGCTGATCCCTGGTATGATATTGGGATCTCTCTGGTGAATGCTTTGGTTATGAATAATGTTTGTCAGTAGTTTCATTGATGGATTAGTCGATTCTTCTCTATGAAAGTGTGAATCCTTCAGCTTTTCTCAATCAAAGAGATTTAAATTGTAGGTTGGATATTACTATTGAATTTTGAGGTTCTGAACAGTAACTGAACATTTTTTTTTCTTCTTTTCTCTGCTGCTACTCAAGGTGTTCGTGGGCCGGGCCGGGCCGGCCCGCGGTCCAAAAAGCGGCGGTTCAAACCGGGCTCGGGCTGGGCCTGGCCCGGCCCGGTTTGATTAGGATGGGCCCAGCCCGCCCATTGAACCGGACCATAGGGTGGTCGGGCCGGGCCGGAGTGGTCCACGGGCCGGGCCGGGCTCCGGGTTAGTGCAGGCCGGTTCAGCCGGGCTGAACCGGGCCGGCCCGGTTCAGTTTTGTTTATTTTTATTTTTTTTGAATTTCTATTGTTTTTGTTTTTTTTTAATTTCTATTGTTATTTTGAAAAAAAAACATTTCTCCCTCTTCCTTTATCCGGGCTTGGGACCGGCAATGCTTGCTTGGCACAGGCGGAGTTAAAAATATTTTTTTTTAATTTAAAAGTAAAAATTAGTTTTTGAAATTTTAAAATTTGAAAGTATAAGTTAAAATTTTGAAATTTTGTAAGTTATAATTTAAAATTGTATTTTTGAAAGTATAAGTTAAAAATTTAAAAGTATAAGTTAAAAATTTGAAATTTTGAAAGTTATAATTTAAAATTTAATTTTTGAAAGTATAAGTTAAAAATTAAAAATTATAAGTTAAAATTTTGAATTTTGTAAATTTGTAAAAATTTGTAAAACAATTGTAAAAAATAAAATATACATACTTTGCACCGTAGCCTCATTCTTGTTCGCCTTCATGCACCGACTCAAAGTCCAGCTCGTGAATATCAAGATTTTTATCTATCTGGTTTTGGATTCTTCTCTCGGCTTTAATCCAATCTTGTACGCACACTATTGCTTCCAAGATATCGGGCTTAAAGCGGCCCCTCTTTCTGCTCAACATCCTTCATCCTGCACTAAAACAAGACTCCGATGCTACCGTAGACACCGTGACCATTAGTAGATCACGTGCTATGGTAGAAAGAAAAGGAAATCTCTTGTCGTGTCTCTTCCACCATTCTAAAACGGCGAAGTAATCTGGAGTCTCTTCTTCGTCTTCATAAGAACTAAGGTACAGAGACAACTCTTGAGTATGTTGGAAAGATTGTTTTTGTTTCTTCCTTTGTAGTAAGCGACCGGCTGTTGATAGCTTAGACGCCAAGCCGGAGCTACTACTAGCCTCCCCTGAGTTGGTCAGGTCGACGCTGCTCTTTCTTCGTACAGTATAACTAACCTGTCCAACGCAAGTTTAACTTCTACTTTCATGTCAGTAACATCTATATCCATATATTCTCCAAATCCATCTAATAAAGCCTCTACGCTATCCAATTTGATTGTAGGATCAAATATGGAAGCCAAACAATATATAAGAGGTACTTGACCCCAATATTTCTTGAATTTGGCTTCCATATTTCTCATCACATATTCAAAATTTGGAAGATCTCTATATCTAGAAAATAAATAAAAAATGTTACAAAGTTCACGTAAAGTTAAGCAAGATGTGGGATAATAAACACCAGAAAGAATACATGTAGCATTGTAAAAATTTCTAAAAATTCACAAACACTTTCAGCTACTACCCAATCATCAGCAGTAACTTGAAAGTCAAAGGTGAGATCCGCATTACAATAATACGTAATAACATCCTTAAAAGGAATTACAGATTTCAACATCAAGTAGGTGGAGTTCCACCTATGTGGTATATCCTTTACAAATCTTCTAAAAGTAATACCAAAATGTGCGCATGTGCATGCAAAACTTTGTTGTCTACTTGGAGACGTGTTCAAAGTGTACAAACATTCTCGCAGAGTGTCTAAATGGCGACTAAAATATTCTAAATATTCTTTAACAACTAAGTTAATAATATGGCAAGCACACCTAACATGCAAAAGTCTACCTTCTAAAATAGGCTAAAAAATCAATGACAAAGAAGACATAGCAGCATTATTGTTTGAAGCATTATGGGATAATAAACACCAGAAAGAATACATGTAGCATTGTAAAAAAATTTCTAAAAATTCATAAACACTTTCAGCTACTACCCAATCATCAGCAGTAACTTGAAAGTCAAGGTGAGATCCGCATTACAATAATACGTAATAACATCCTTAAAAGGAATTGCAGAATTCAACATCAAGTAGGTGGAGTTCCACCTATGTGGTATATCCTTCACAAATCTTCTAAAAGTAATACCAAAATGTGCGCATGTGCATGCAAAACTTTGTTGTCTACTTGGAGACGTGTTCAAAGTGTGCAAGCATTGTCGCAGAGTGTCTAAATGGCGACTAAAATATTCTAAACATTCTTTAACAACTAAGTTAATAATATGGCAAGCACACCTAACATGCAAAAGTCTACCTTCTAAAGTAGGCTGAAAAATCAATGACAAAGAAGACATAGTAGCATTATTGTTTGAAGCATTATCCAAAGAGACAGAAATTTTTTTGTGGTGAATATCATATTCACGCACGTGTTGAGAAATGACACTTGAAATTACAGCGCCCGTGTGTGGATATTCTATAATTTTAAGACAGATGATGTGTTTTTGCAACATCCATTGTGCATCTATATAGTGTGCAGTAATACAAATGTAAGCATAACTTTGCTTACTAGTCCAAATATCAGAAGTAATAGACAACTTACTAACATTTTGTAAAACCGCTTTCAAAGCGGCTCTCTGCTCCTTAAAAAGACGAATAGCCTCATTTCGAGCTGGTTGTCTACTAACTCTAGTAAAGGAGGGATTTAGAGACAATGTTGCATAATCGCGTAAAGATTCACTTTCACCCGAAGTGAAAGAAAGTTCATCACGAATAATATATTTAAGTAATTTCGTTTTATGACGCGCAGCTGAGTAAGTAAAGTTACCCATTGAAGAACCGGTGGCACCTCCAAAGCTTATTTGGGTTTGGGTCGTTTGAAGCGTGTCCTTCCCGTAGCAAGTGTCGTAGTGTCTGGATATGGTCCCAGTGCCACCGCCTTTCTTCCATGCGCACTGGTTCAAACATTTCTTGCATTGCGCCTTGCACGGTATTGGTTCACCCTTGGCATCTAAAACAAGCGAACCATCAGGATTAGTTTCATAAATCAATGTAAAAAAAATTTCAATACTTAGACTTTTTCCTCTTTTCAGGAAGTTGTGTAGAACTAGCGACTTCTGGAGGAGATTGAAGGCAGCCCTCCGGATTGGTTGCTATTTGCTCAGGTGGGTTTGAACCTTCACCAAAAAAAGAATTAAAAATTTCGTAAGTCTGTCCAGCAAGATTAAGTGGGTTTGAACCTTCACCAGCCATTTATAAAAAATAAGTACAAATTTAGAAAATAAAATAAATTAAAACTTTGTTAGAAGAAAGGAAGGGATTGGAGGGAGATCGGGAAGCCTTAGAGCACCGGAATGGGATTGAGAGCACCGGAAAGCCTTAGAAGTAGAGCATCGTAGAGCACCGGGAAGCCTTAGAAGCACCGTAGAGCACCGGGAAGCCTTAGAAGTAGAGAATTGTAGAAAAATGTTTATAAGGAGTTGTGTTTGAAAAATGAGATTTTTTGCATATTTATAGAAATTTTTTAGGGTTATTTTGGTCATTTTGGTCCAAAAATGACCAAAATGTCCTCCCAACGTTTATAAAACGGTTACATTTGGGGGCATTTTGGTAAAATACCCCCCTGCCCCCCAACGTTCAGATTCTGTTAATTTTTTTTTTTTTTTTTTGAATCGGACCGGACTTCGGGCCGGTTGGCGGGCCGGTCCAACCGGGCCGGGCTACGGGCCGGGCCACTGGGCCAATAATAAAAAAAATTCCTTCGGGCCGGGCCGGGCCGGGCCGGGCCGGTCTCGGGTTGGGCGGGGGAGGCCCGACCCGGACCATGTGGGATGGGGGGCCGGGCCGTGCCGGGCCTGAAAGCGGGCCGGTCCGGGCTTACTTTGAGCGGGCTTACGTGCGGGCCGGACCGGGCTTCGGGCCAACCGGCCCACTGAACACCTTGAGCTGCTACTAATACCATTTTCGTCCATGAACAGTATCTGAACATTATCAACTCTGCTGCTACGACCTAGTCATAATGATGCTAGTACCGAATCATAAGTATCAGGAACTTGGAAAAGGATTGCCAAAGTGTCCGGATGCCAAAGGTACAGAGCAGGAAAATAAATTGATTCCAAAATAGGAATAAATGGTTCCCCCAATTCACCAAAAGGATTCACTTTCCGGCTTTAATGTATTGTTTTGGAAGAGGAGAACATGGGAAAAAAAATGTTGAGGGAAAAATGAGAGGAAAACTAAAAGTAGTGGTGTTTGAGAAGGGGAGAGAAAATGAGAAAGAAAAAATTGAGAGAAAAATTCATATGGATCCGCTAAAAAAAATTTCATCAAAAAAATGGGAGAAAATGGAGAGAGTTGAAAGAATTGTGAAATAAATTATCCAACTACCTTTGAATAAGGTATTAATTATGATTTGAAAAAAAAATCAAGGACAAAATGGTAATTATATCTTCTCCATAAACAAACAAAATATTATTTTTAAAATTTTTATTTTCCTACTTTTTGGTTATTCAAATAAGTGAAAAAAAATAATTTTAACGTCATTTTACTTTCCCTTAAATTTTCTTCCTCTTCTCAAAAAAGTTCCCAAACACACCGGGCCATCTGGCATGTTTTTGAGGTTTGGGAATAAGTTTTAAATTCCTCACCTATGTTTGGTATGTCTAGGATTGAATATTAGGAAGGAATGCGCTCTCTTTACTTTCCTATGCGTATTTTGTTTGGACAGTAATACCGTCTTTTTACTTCCAAAATTTTAAGTTCTATCTCAAACATGTAAATTTAGGTAATAGTAACATCATGAAATTAATGAAAGAATATTTTTGGAAACTAAACAAATTAAGATTCCTATCCCTGTGTGAATCAAACATGAGAATGAAAAATTGAATTTTTTTCACTACATATTTTCAATCTAACCAAACATTAGGATGAGAATGTTGAATTCCTTTTCCATGAAAAAAGAATAGCAAAGCAAATGGATTTCTAGGAATATATCCAAACGAACCCGTCTCTCAATTTTCTTAGTTTTTTTCAAACACCGAAATTTTTTTTTTTTTTGAATTGTAATTACTCAAAGGAAAGAAATAGCACATCGATTTACTTTCCTTTCCGCGAACCAAACGAGGCTGTAGTTGTTTTGTTTTTTTTTTTTTTTTTTTTTTTAGAAAACACATTTGTAAGTGGAGGCAACCAAATACCATTTTTTTTGTTTTGAAGTTTAAACTCAGAATGCTGAGTTTAAAATCTCAGAATGCTGAGTTTAAAATGACAACCAAATGCATATTTCAGAAGGCTGAGTTTAAACACCATTTCTTAGAAAGACTTTAACCTCTCGTTGAAAGCACATATCTGGTATTGCTGTTAACCAACTGTTCTTTAATTCTTCGTCTAGAAATATCATTACAAAATTGTAGATGACACCTCGAATTGTCCATTCTTCCTAGCTTCTACTGATATGTTGCACAGACAGACATGAATCCCGTATGACACCAATTTAATTGTGTCCAAATTCCTGGTGTAATTTGGAGCGTCATGTGTGTCCAAAAATGACGCCTCGAATTTTCCATTCTTCCTACCTTTTGCAACATAATGTACACTCAAATTTGACCCAATCGACGACGACAGAAATATGGGATTGGCTCTGGTTGCCCCAGGAAGAGGGGGGTTGGCCAAGCCAACGGACTTGTTTTGGCTTTGGCTTGTCCCTGGACCGGTCCTGACTAACACATCCATCGTATCATCCGAGTAAGGATCAATGGCCTGCGAACACGATTAAGGGTGGCAATTAAAGCTTAATCCAATCTAAAAATCTCGTTTTTTTTTCTATAAAAAGTTTGTAAAAAATCATAAAGCCGGCCCAGAGACAAGTTTGATAAGACTTCGAATTTGGACAATTCTCCTCTGTTTAGGATAATCCTCCAGGTTCAATGTAACCCGCCAGAGGTCTGGGTCGCGGGTGATCCTCTAGGAGCAGTCCATAATAAAAACAAAGTTTAAGGAACAATTAAAATTAGCTTCGATTAGGACAATCAAAACTCTCGGACCGACGCTAAAATTACATAATGTCATTGCTACTTACGTTTGAAGAATTTAATAATAAAATTAATTTTTTTGTGAAAATTTGAATATCCCACCTCATGCTCATCTGCCTCCAGATGTAATCTGGTAGAGACTAGTTATTGAAGTTATTGACAAAGTCTTGTGATGGTGCATTAAAAAAGTGTGCTAATATCATTCATCTGGCATCTTATTACAGGCCATGTAGCCAGAGGTGGTCAAGGAATACTAGGGCGGTAGGTGAGTTTAAAATATAAAGGGCTAATTAGAGTTTACACCATGAATTTTATATCAGCTTTAAGCTCTAATATGTCCAATTTAAAAGTTTAGATCCTAGAATTTTGTTTTTGTTTCATTCTTCCACTATACTCTTCACATATATATATATATATATATATATATATATATATATATATAGGAAAATTATATATATATATATATATATATATATAGCAACAAAGTTTTAGACCGTCGATTTTGCAAGGGATAGATAGGGGGCTAAATAATATTATAATCACTTGAAATTTGGTATGTTGCCAATCAATAAGGTGTAGATCAATCCCATAAAAAAACATTCAAGAAAAAAAATGTTGTAAAGTGAGAAAAATGAGGTCGACCTTAGGTACATTTTCCTCATATATATATATATATATATATATATATATATATATATATATATATATATATATATATAGGAAGAGTATAGTGGAAGAAATATATATATATATATATATATATATATATATATAGATATATATATATATATATATATATATATATATATATATATTTCTTCCACTATACTCTTCCTATATATATATATATATATATATATATATATATATATATATATATATATATATATATATATATATATATATATATATATATATTTTTTTTTTTTTAGGGAAAAAGCATATATAAAAAGCCGCGCCAACAAGGCCGGACCAAAACCGAAGGAGCTACAAACAGGCCAAGCAGGCCCGGGAACAGAAAAGAAGGAATAAGAAAGAAGCAAAAGCCCGTATACCCCAAAATGATGAACAAGTATACCCGACACCCCCCCCCTACAAACAAAATGGGAAGGCCCAAAAGCAAAAGGAACAGCCGACGTTACCCAGTGCAGCCAACTTTGGACAATTGCCTCTGAATCTCCGAGATCACCTGTCTGGTATTGTAAGTGTAGCCCTCATACCGTGATTTGTTTCTATTCTTCCACAATACCCAAATGGTAGCCGTAGCAGTAATTCTAGCCTCGCCCGGCCTAGGGAGACTCCACCATAGAGTGATACGTTCCATGAGCGTGATCGTTGCATGGGGCAGACTCCAAGAATCGCCGAAGTGGAACCAAACATCCGCAGGGGTGTCGCCTTCCGATAACACGTGCGATGCCGATTCGGGAGCCCCCCTGGAGCAACAATGGCAGAGGTAGGTACAGGGAATACTCCACTCCAGAAGCCTGTCATCAGTCGGGAGTTTCTTTTAAGGCTCCTCCAACACAGGATACTCCATTTAATAGGAATAGTCCTGCCCCACAAGCCCGCCAAAATGGGGTCAGCCTCCCATTTTTTTCCGCACTATGTCCCATGCCGATCTAAGCGAGAAGGCTCCAGTATTGTTCGGAGTCCACACAAGTCTATCATCCTCATCCTTAAGTTGAGGCAGAGAGGATTTGAATTCCTCAACTCCCTCCACTCCAAACAACTCAACAAGGGCCGGGTAGTCCTATCCCCGCCCTTCCATCCAAACCTGGCGAGCAGAGATATTAGCCATACCAGTGTAGATCGGGGAAAGGAGACGGTTGCCGATCCATTTTTCCTCGAAGATGTCATGTTCGCCTCTTCCCGTCCTCATTTGAATATGCTGCTCCCCCAAATCTCTGCCCTGAATAAGTCTCCTCCAGATGCGTGAAGAGTTGCTATTGGCGATAGCCTTCGATGGGTGGCATTTTTTGAAGTATTTAGCTTTCATAAAAGAAGCCCAAAGGGAGTTTTGAATGCGGACCTTCCACCAAAGCTTGATAGAGAAGGCGTCGACGATCTCCTTGATGCTTCTGATGCCAAGACCACCTTCGGCGATAGGCTTCGTCACGCTATTCCATCCAGCCCACGCATGCTTGGCTTGTCCGTCTTTGATACCCCAGAAAAAGGAAGCGAAGAGTCTTTCAATGAGTTTCATGATCCCTACTGTAGGGTTGCAAGCTGCAATCGTGTACAATGCAAGGGAGCTCAGCACATGCTTGATTAAAATCAACTTACCGCCCGGGGAAAGGATTTTGTACGCCCATCCAACAATTCTCCGTTTAACAGATTCAACAAGGTGGGTGAAGAAAATCGCGCGCCTCCTCCCATAGGCGATGGGGCACCCAAGGTAGATGAAGGGCGGGCTATCCGCCAGGAAGCCAGAAGCTCGCTCGATTGTGCGCTTCCTGGCAGTAGTGCAGCTATGATGGATGTAAGCTCTGCTCTTCCGCGAGTTGATCTTCTGGCCCGAAGCGGTGGTGTAGTCTGTGACCGCCTGCATAATGGCACGGACAGACGAAGCAGTGCCAGCCGAGAATAGGAGCACGTCGTCGGCAAACGCGAGGTGGGAGATGAATGGGCAGCCTCTAGGCGTGGAGTAAGAGACGAAGTCCTTCACGTCCCGAGCTTGTTGAGTCTCCTGCTCAGTGCGTCCGCCGCGAGGATGAAAAGCGAGGAGAGATAGGGTCACCTTGTCTGATGCCTCTGCTGGACTTGAAGAAGCCAGCCGCCGCCACGCCGTTGATAAGAGGAGAAAACCAACAGTTGGAGATCGCTCTCCACGTAATGTCAATCCACTTCTCCGCGAATCCGAAGGCCCGTTGCACACTGTTGAGGAAAGTCCAGTCCACTCTATCGAACGCCTTCTCCATATCCAATTTGATAGCCACATTGCCCCCGCACTGGTTGCTGTTCATGCTGCTAATCAATTCTTGAGCCATAAGGATGTTGTCCCTAATTTCACGCCTTTCACAAAGGCACTCGCTCGGCCGAAATGATCCTCGGCAGGACCGCGCCAATCTGCTCGCAGCAAGTTTTGTGAAGATCTTGTTAATAAATTACATAGGCTCAGAGGTCTGTAGTCCCCAAAAGACGTCGGGTTATCATTTTTAGGAATGAGGAGAAGGAGAGTGCTCGTGATCGCTCTAGGAAGAGAGAGACCCTGGAAGAACGCAAGTTGCTTCGTAGGTACTTAGCAATAATGTCCCAACAACTATGGTAAATTGGCCGGAAAGGCCATCAGGGCCCGCAGCATGTCCCTGTCCATTGAAAGCACAGTGTGCTTAACTTCCTCCATGGTCGGGTCCTCACAGAGCATGAAGTTTTCCTCTTCAGTAATGAGATTAGGGACATGAGTAAGGAGGTCCCCCAATTCAGCAGGTCCTTCCCGCTCTAGGAGTTTTTCAAAGAAGCTCTTGGCCGCGTCTTGAATCTCCTTTTGTCCGGTGTGGCTCAGCCCATCGTTGATGATGTGATGGATGTGGAGCTTTTGTCTCTTGCTTCTAACGCAGCCATGGAAGAATTTGTATTCCTGTCCCGTCGCTGTCCCACTTGATACGGGCTTTCTGGCGCCATAGGATTCCTCCCTGGCCAAGCAGAGCTTGAGCTTCGCTCTAGCCTCGAAAATAGACGCTCTCCCCTCCCTGCCCGTACCGTGCCCGCGCTAGCTCATCTCGAAGAACTTCCTTCAGCGTCCTAACGACCTGAAAAATGTCGCCGAAGGTGCCTTTGCTCCATTTCCCCAGAGCGGATCTAACATTTTTGATTTTGATAGCAATCCTCGTCAGGGGGTTGATGTGGGAGACTTCATTCCAAGCTTCTTGCACCACCGGAATGACCCATGGTGGTTCGTCCAAAAGTTCAAGAATCTGAATGGCTTAATGTAGGGGGCTGACCTTGACCGTCTAAGCAGCAAAGGGCATGATCGGATTCAAGATCATTGAGATGCTCCACCGAGGATCGGTAGACGGAGTCCTTCCAGAGCTGGTCCCCAAGGATTTGTCCAAGCGCGATCTCTGATTCCTATCTCCCTCCTGTTTATTGGTCCATGTGAAGCGAGAGCCCCTACAGTTCAGTTCCTCCAAATTGGCCTGGAAAAT